>JAPYMA010001253.1:0-58016 GCA_035041965.1 Anisakis pegreffii | reverse complement strand
AATTACGACTGGAATTAGAACCTTGATCGTGGTACAAAAACGTATGATGCCAGCATTAATTATAAGCTACAATTCACCTGACGTTTGCAGATGTTATGAAATAGAAAAAATCACATTTTTTTAAAAATGTTCATCTCTTCCTTCAGTTGTGCAGCTTTCACGAAAAAAGTGCACCTTACATACCTTGAAAACCTGACAACGAAATTAAAGGATGATAAGAAAATAAACATGACCTTTAGACGACGAGAGAACCGCAATCTCGTTCTGTGTGTCCACCGCGTACCTCGATATTGAAATTCATCCATTCTGATCTTACGTTTCGAGATCCACATTGATGTTCATTGAAGTCGTTGACCATTGAACATTTAAACATCGATCCATGGTTGAGTGCATTGAAGTAGAATAAGACGAAAAATTCGTAACCAGAGGCACTGCTCATTGTTGATGTTGTGGATGTTGATGTTGAGCATATTGAGCATCATTGAAGGAGTCCGATTTGTTCAATGAAATTTAACATTATACATGTAGTAACTAAGGGTCACTTGCTTCAAGTCAGTAGGACAGTGATGACAAATTAGATAAAACTTTTTGAACGTACACAGAAATCAAATCCCATCTTTAACATCAACTTTCCCTTTGCCTCATATTCAGCCATAGAAATACTGTCATTTAAGGATGGAGTTAGAAAGAATTATTACTGATTTAATGACACCAGCAATAAAGTAGCAGTTATGCTGGGATGGGTGGTAATGATAGCGTTCTAAAAACTGCAGAAAAAGTCCGATATACAAGCTTACATTGCAAGCTCAGCACCCAGATAAGCTTCGGCGAGGATAATGATAGACTAGAACCACAAATACCACTCTGGTAACTTTTGACCACATTAAGCTCAAGTGAAGTGCTCGTAAATGTGCAGTGGATGGACAACCCGGTACATTTCTCCCCTGTTAAAGGAAGCACGCACACTGAGTTCGGGAACCCTCGTTACCTAAGCAAATGCCCGGAGGCACTACTCAGGCCAACTTACGCGCATTCCTTAGCCCCGATCATATTCGGCGGCTTCCTGGGCCGGGACCGCCCATATCATTGACTGAAAAGATGATGCTAACGACAACCGGGTGGGCATCGTTAACATATTTTATTGTTAATTCCCCCCGATTCGGGGAGCTTGCCAGTAGGCGGGGAACACCTGTTAATGCAAGCGCTCTAGCCCCTCTTGTCGGCAGCTCACCCAGGTTGGGAACACCCAGATTTCGAGAACGCATTTTATTATGTATTGTGACAACCCACTGCAAATAACTCACACTTCACAAATGCTCAAGATGTGACAACTGTTAACCAAAGAAATATTCAGTTCTAGAGACTCGCTAACCAGGCGAACTTTCCATACCTAGGGCTAACCTTACAACAAAACTTATTCTTCAGATTCGTTCCGCATATATGACTGCATTACAAACCTAACACTTAGGTAAGCTTCGGCGAGATAGACGAGACGATAGCAGCTGAAATTCACTTACAAAGGCAGTTGATCACATACCTTTTCAAGTGTAAAGTTACAATTTATGTAGTGAACGGTCAACCCGTATCATTTCTCCCCTGTTAAAGGAAGCACACACACTGAGTTCGGGAACCCTCGTTACCTAAGCAAATACCCGAAGGCACTACTCAGGCCAAATTACGCGCATTCCCTAGCCCCGATCACATTCGGTGGCTTCCTAGGCCGGGACCGCTCAAAACATGAACCGAAACACTGATGCTAACGATACCCGGGCAAGTACCGCTAACATATTTTTCGAATTCCCCCCGATTCGGCGAGCTTGCCAGTAGGTGGGGAACACCTGTCGCGAGCGCTCTAGCCCCTCTTGTCGGCATCTCAACCGGGTTGGGATCACCCGAATACTACCAAAAACGCAAATTTTTAAATGACAGTTCACTACATTTGTAACATATACACGTATCAGTCAAAAAATGAGCAACAGCTCTTATAAGGTGGATTCAACCCTAGAGGCTCGTCGTCAGGCGAACTTTTCAGACCTAAGGTGAGCTTATAATGCAGATCATTTCGGTCCTATTTAGCAAAATGTAACCAGCACAATCACTACCCACACTAGAGGCCATCAACTCAAAACTGATTATGTAATAAAGATTTGAATGCTAATTGTAAAATCTAAATGCGATGGTGGGAAGAGGCAATAACAAGCAAAATTAGAAAAAATGAGATCAAAAATGAAAATTATTGAGAAATCTGACCTTTGACGAGATGGTGTTGAGTTCGATTCGACTCTTTGCACAGTTTCTGCAAATCATAGGTAATGTAAACGCGATAAATCATCTGTTTACGAATCACAGTAATCGTTTTTAATAATTAAAACACTGAGAAAATTCCCAGCTCCGAGAGCGCCTACAAAATAATCTCTTCCGCTGAAACTAATAATTATAATGGTTCTAAACTGAACGATTATCAACAAAAATGAACTAAACAGGGCGGTTCACTTGAAAGGGAGTAAGAGTAGGACCTAATGATAACAACAATCACAAATGACCAAATAATAAAGTATTTCATAACGTTCTCGAATCCAATTAGGGTTTTAAATAGCAAATTCGGTGAAAAAAGCATGAAAATCGCAGATTCGATAAGCAAAGGATAAACGATACTGCAGTAGATTAATTCAGGCTTATGAATATGCAATTTTGTTGATGAGGCGGATATAATATAATATGAAATCGGATTTACAATAATAATGATGACGTCGGATATAACGAGAAAAGTAATATTATTACCTGACAGTGAGCTGGTCGTGCTTTGCCAAATGGCTCCTCCGTTTTCAATTGCATTGAAAATCTAACTGAACTGAAAACGCAAGGTTGGGAAATAGGTACAATATAGATTCTTCGGAGGATCATGAATGAGAGCGAATCAGTGATGCGGTCGAAGTGAATGAGAAAACTACAACCGCACAGTAGAACTGTAATGCATCGAATTATTTTAGGAATGAGGGTGATGAGAGAGCATGGAAATTAGACGTAAGGTTCATTGAGAGACTGTTGAAGGAGGACTGTGCATGGGAGTGTGAAATGCATGCATGGCTTCTGAATGACTACTTCCATCAGAAGTCATGCACCTGTCGTCTATTCACCTCTCACATTCTATCGTCAGTTTTTACGTCCGATGTCTATGATGTCTCATTGCCATCATTTCTAACTTTGCCGATTGCATTACATTCCCGTTATGTACACGTACTTTTCTCATTCACTTCAGATGCATCACTGATTCACTCTCATTCATATTTATCTTCCGAGTCTTCACTCTATTCATTCACTCACCTCACATTCTCAATGAATTCGCATTTACAACAGAACTGAAATGTGCAGAATGAGTTGCCACATCACAAAACAATTGTTCGAATGCACGAAATTCATCGCTTACATTAAGCTTGGAGTGAGATCTTATGTAACTTGAGATTATCGATGGAATCTTTAATGTTTCTCTTCATCTTTAATGAGGAGTACTGAGGATATAGATCCGATATGTGACACAACAATGCCGTAAACCACATTGACGTTAAAATTTGTTTTCGGCAACATTCAGAGCCTGTAACTTCCTTCGAATCGCCATGATCCTACAAAAAAGCGTGCAGATCACAACCAGCTCCTCAAGAGCTCTAGAATATCGTTGTGTCAGGAAAACAGAAGCGAATTTCTTGTGCTAAAAATTCCAGAATTCTTGGACCCGGCTATCACAGTTATCCTTTAAATGTCTATCCTTAATCACTTTAATACGTCTTTTCTGGGCTGTCAGTTAGGGCAGCTTTTGGGCTTGGCCATATGATTCTATTTTTTAATGATATGGCAGGATCTGGTCGGTAAAGGTGGCATGTTTTCCTGGGTGAGCATATCACATTTATACGATATTCATAAAATTTTCTGCACTTGACCAATATTCTCGTGTAGCATTGAACTCACAATCTGCACGTAAATCTCAGGTTAAGTCTATTACCATGGATTCATTACCCAGCTCAGCTGAGAGATGCACATCTACCAGGTTGCCCTGTCACGATCTAACATTCAACCAAGGACCTACTAATTAACTATACTCACGAATAGGAAGGAGCAGTAATTTTGAGCTCATATTGCCGAAGGTCAAGCCGAAAATGTGATCGCAAAGATCCTAATCAATGCAATTTTCTGAATTTTCCGTTGAGCTTCTTCAAATTTCATCCCAAATCAATGTATTACAATCATGCATTACGTACCTTCGCAAGTTTCTAGCTCTTCACTACCGTACGCTTTCATTGCTCAAAAAGCCTATTCAAACGTATTGTATAGCAGAATGGTATTTACAGACGAACTGAATGATAGACTGCAAAAATTCACGATCAAGGAGGTAAACCACAAAAAATTACACCTGTTTTATCATGAACAGAACTGGTAAAAAAAACATTATCGTGGCAGCTGGATTATGCAAAGTAATCACAACAATTCGTGTCTTTCAAACGATGACGTTTGCGCTGACGTTTTACTGCTGACGTTTCAGTAGTCATAAACCACACGGGATTTTTCTAAATTTTAGAGAACAAAATTTGAATATGCAAACGACGAAGAAATTTTTTGAAGATAAACGGCAGAGTGCAGTTACATTCCATCTTTTGCATAGCGTGATAAGGTACTTTCAAGTTTGCACAGCAACACCATGATTTTTTGTTACCATCGGATTCAGCAGAGTCTCTGCATTCAGGAAATTATATATGTTGTCGATGGGTTTTACTTATCGTTACGCTTTCATAGAAGCATGATGATTCATCGGACGCGTTATATCTGTACCAATCAATGTGTGCAAGATGACAACAGGATAGCGATACCATTTTGAGGTCATCAGGATTGTTTTGAAGAAATCGCTGTCCTTAGATTTCTCCTGAGGCGTGATGATATTTTCATGTTTCCTTCAAGTAATATTAACGAGTTCAGTGCGCTGCCGAGAAATTTCAGGACCCCGTTCCCGTTCCTCTAAACGTCTTCTTTGAAGACGCCCGTATTTTTGTAGCCCTCCCTCTGCGAAGTTCATCTTCGACATTTCTTGTCAGCAACCTATTTTGCTTCATCACAACCCAATAATATGAACTACCGTTATGCTGATCACATGCGAGGGTAAAGTTCACATTATACCCTTTGTTATGATATTATCAGTATGATAGACAGGTGAAACGCATTTTTTATGAGTGTGCTCCTCCAATATTATGAACCTCTTCCAAACACGTACATACTTTATTGAAACCGGAAAAACACTTTCAAGAAGACGGACGTGAAGACTTATCACGATGCTGGTAAGATCTGAAATTGCAGTCCGTTGGAAGACCTTCAATGCCGGTGGATCAATCTGGTCAAGTGATTCAAATTGGCATCTTTTCACAGTTTGAACCTTCAGGAAATCGCTTGTGTTGTTGAGCAATGGTTTAGTGAAGATATTGCCCAAAAACATGTGCGATTTCCTAAATGCACAAAATATGCTCTATGAGAAGGGTTTCAATGAACGTCACGATACCATTCGAGGGTAGAGTTCATCGGAACAAGATCTGCTGTACGCTCTTAGTTATTAACACTGTGAGCAAGTGGACTAAAGTATGACTTTTGGTTCTCGAGAAACGAAAAATATTTAAAGTACTGATGTGAAACAGAACACAGAACCATAAACCTCTTCATAAATGTTTCATTAGAATTACCGATGTGCTTAGAAACATAACGTTTTATCAATTCTATACGTGCATTGACAGCAGAGTTCGACCAGAATCTTTGAGGTGTGCTGAAACATGCAGTTACATGACACTGCATCTATGTTCTCGCAACATGAGTTCAGTTATCGATTGATTTGCATTGACTTTCGAAAATGCTTCTGTCATAGCATCATGCATGCAGTGCTGCTAATGAAACAGTCATTCTGAATGACCAAGCATACGCAGTACAAAACAATTGTTATGTCAACCACACCACGTTCAGTCAATTGCTCTAGAAGTTTCTGTCTATCGAGTTCCTTCGTCCACCTTCGACAGGCCAATATTTTTGTTTTCACCAAATTCCTCCATAGGACGGAATTTTTCTTACAATTAGGAACTTTTAATCAATCTGCTTAATTGATCAGTTGCCCTCAAACGTTACTATTTTGGTTTCACACTAATAATTATCGGAATTTGATCTCGATTGACCAGTGCAATTTAGTCAGTGCAAAAGATCATACGATGTCTCAATTGTAGCATTGCATCTCCATTCAAGAAAAAATCAATTTCACTCTCATCAATCGACGTAATCAAATGAAATCTCTCATCATAACTGCATTATTTCAGTGTGTCTTACTAAAAAAAACTCGGCTGAGCGCAGTTACCCATTTTTTTGTGTGCTATACATGTTTCATCGTAATTACAATCTGTATTTTAGCATTGAACTTTCATCATTGATATAAGAATACCATTCAAAACAATGAATAATTTTTAAGATAATGACCACTAACTTCTTAAGATGGTGACAAATAATAACGTGAATATCCCAAACATTTCAGTTCATGATTTCAATGCCACTTTATTTATCTACTTTACATACTTTCTCACATATGTTCAATGGATTAAGAAGTTCTCATTAAACTACACAAACTTTGAGTTGCGCATTTCATCAAATGCTGTGATTCGCTCGTTATCATTATTTGTGTTCTAATTTTAGAACCTAATGAATTTATTACGTGAACAATTATCTATGCTTATAATGTCACTTACACCAAATAATTATGCAATTTTCAATGCTTTCTCATGATTTGCTGCCGTATGAATGCCATTATTACTGAGTAAACTAAACGATCGTTTCACAGAATGACTGTTTTAGATTTTTAGACTTATTGATGATAAGGAATAGTTTCAATTAAAATGATGAATACCTCATTGTTTCTCAATGAAATAAAACAACGGAGAGTATAAGGAGTTACGTGCGTCGTTTCGTCCGTTCAACATTATACTCGTCTCGAGTCCATATATCATTCGTTAACCCAATTCGTCTGATTCAGTCTCCGATCGCCCATTTATATGTACTTAATTTAGGTAATTGCGATCAGGTGCAAACCACACCTACTGGCCATCAAAATTGCAATTAAAACGCATTTTGACGCTATTGCGATTGGAGTTCCACTGCTCCGTAAGTTTTAACTCTCTTCTTGTTATGGTCATTTTCGTTCATTTAATTTCATTCGAATGTTCTCATTCCTCTTTCCTGTAATCATGAGTGACCCTCGAAATACTCCATTCACTACCCTCGGATTTATTAGCTGGCATAAAGCACCCAAAGTCCTCCACAATCGCTCGTCCTTAACTTCTATTTTTACACTGAAAAGACTCATTTAGAGTGACTGAGTCATGAAAATATATTGCTGGTGTTCTGTAAATCTCGTGATGGACCTCACTTTGACGATTATTTTGAACTGTTTGAAGATTATTAATTCGAATTAAAGATTATGCTGAATTCGTTTTAAATTGCAGAATATTATCATCGCCGACAGAGATAAATTTCTTCGTTAACACCCGAATGTAAGTTTTGAACATCATTCTCATAAGTTTATTTCTTTATTTCTTTAATTGATTTTCGATTTCGCTTTGAACTCTCATCTCATTGATGTTCTATCACTTTTGTCCTTCAAGCAATTCTGTGCTTGTCATTTGTTTGTTGTGCCTCAACAATATCGCAGAAGTAATTTCAGTCTATCAGATTGCATGATCAGTTATATAGCAATATTGCATTATGCTATGCTCAAAAAGTATTAAACCAATTTTTTGATGGCGCTTCCGGATTGAAACAAAGAAAATCAGCGGTTTTTGCCAGAGCTCGCTCATGTAATATGCACTCGCTGAGACCATTTGGAGCTTCATCGGAATTTTGCTTCAATAATATTTTCTTCCGAACTTCTTAGACGAAAGTGCTAGGGATGATTAGAGTAGAGCTTGAAACGATGCAAACATTTTGAGAAGATATAGGATAGAAAATGTCGTAAAAGATAACCGCGATTTCATAGGAATTTCGAGCATACGAATTTATTTTCTGTCATCTTATGAAGTTTATTTATCAATCGAATGCAATCTCCTTGATGAAGCGAAAACTTTTGATGGTGTCTGAACTCTCATCACTTCAATTACTGCTTCGTGAAACTTTTGATGAGCAATCACTCCTAACCGAAATACTCCATTTGATTCACTTCATCCACTTTGTTACCTGTCTTGTATTCTGATGACTGCATTATGTTGAATTTCACAGAGTTTTTTAATTGACTATGCATGAATGCTTGCTAGATGCATCATTTCGGCTGAAATCTTCACGCAGTCATGATAAATTCAACGCAGCTGAAATGGAAACATTAGTAATGAGATATTGACAGCAAAAAGCTGAACAGATTATTATTTGTATGATTCTTTAACGGTAAATGGTTCGTAGAATGGTGTTCCATCAGTCATATCAACGAGCTTGAACAAACATGATCTGCTCAATGATCGAAACTTTCAATAATCCTCTGAACCAAAATTCTGAATTTTTAGTTGAAGAACTATCGCTCGATTGTGAGGAATCATATCTTTCCACTCATAAGGTTTAGCTATCTAACACCTCAAACCAATGCAACTATCACAAAAACATTCGTTTCATCTCATTGCGCTTCTGCTAATGTTGATTTGTCTAAGTTTGATGCTAATTGAATGTGCTTATCTTATGCAAAACTCTTCGAGCGTGCATAGTTCACATCTGATTTATCTATTGTTTTCCAATTCATCAGCACTGATCGTTTTCAAAATTACCTGTAGGATTCGTTGCAAATTCCCTGATATCGGCAAAATCTGGATTCGTGATCTGAAAGAATTTGAAATGTATATCTCAGGATGTACTCTGTGATTTGCTTGCTCATCGAAAATTCGATTGACTGTCACCTCGAGTCCCAATAATTTAGCCTAATGAATCTTTCCGGATCTCTTGATGCATTCTATCTACGTTCACTATTGATTCCACTGATCCTATTTCCTCTCACATTCCTACATGAATCCATTCATTTATCAGTTCATTATATTGCTTATAGCATTCACTTATTTCAAAGTTATATGTTTATCTCTAGCAGGCTTGTGCAATTTCAGATCGTTATCGCCGTCACCGGGATACGATATTCACCAACGAAGTCTGTCCGGCGATTTGTGTGTGAGTTTTTGATTTGGTGTGAGAGTGAGTGAGTGATATATTGTGAGGGTGTGTGATTTTCTAATTTTGTGATTTGTGTGCGTCTAATTAATTGTGAGTGAGTTTTGTGTTGTTTTATTTTGTTGGTGTGTGTTTGTTTATTGTTTTTTTGTGTGTGAGTGATTTCAGTGTGATATTTTGAGTGTGATTTGTGTGTGTGTGATTATTGTTATTTGTTTTATAATTGAGTGTGTGTTATTGTATTTTTTTATTGTAATTTTTATTTTATTAACAAAAAAACAATATTAAAAAATGGAAGGCCGATATGCGGCAAAAAGAGCGCGAGCGGAGGAAGATCCGCGGCTAGCCCCCTTTGAGGGACTTCTTAGGGCACGGGGGGTAGAGGGCATCCCGTGCCCAACCATGCTGCAGGTACTCATGGTACTGCAGATTATACCGGCTGACTGCCGGTTCACCGATTACTGCCTGGCGACCTGGCACGTCATGGCTCGCCACGCCGGGCCATTGAATAAGAAACAAATGGGTGAGTTCAAATTGAAATAATTCAGTCAATGATTAAACCTTATTCATTACACAATACGCCGACGTGATTGTATAACGTAGCTGAAGCATTAGAAATCATTTCCTCGCCGTTTACAAGGCGATACTTCAATTGATAATAACTGCGTTATGAGCAAGCAGTAAATAGAGCACCGAACACGAATCGCAAGCAATTGATGAATTTCACTTATCTGAGAGCGAATCGACCAAAACTCACAATTCTGAACGTATTTCGGTTCGAAAAATCATCTCAGAACAGAATAAATTCAGATGAATAATGATCCAATAAGAGAATTGTATCAAACCTGGGTTGAATGTCGCTGTTCCTGTGAACATGTGTTAATTAATCGCTCCATTTTTCAGAGGAAATGGAGAAGACGGGACGCATTCCCGCTTCACTCGTCGAAGCCTTCTGTCGGGTGAAGCGGGTAACACTCGTGGTGCACCCGCTCTACAGCGGGGCACCAGTAAAAATTTTTGGACGGCCCGAAAAGGAGGTAGTGGAGGTCGCCGAGTGTATGGGGAGATACGCCGTCTTGCAAACAACACCGGCGACGGCGGAAACAACTAACGAAAAGAAAAAAGTGAGCGCTTGAAGTTGCTTATTTTAATTACTGTTATCCCATGTCGTTCTAAAAACCTCATGGATGCAGTAAAAAAGTGCTGAACATGGCTGATTGGTGACACTTACTGTGAAAAATTGTATCACTCGGTTGCAATGATCAACGAATGAATTGCTTGAATGAATCCGATAAGTACCAGCCATCGTTCATTTTTGAAATATCAAACGTTAATCGTCGTTACCATATTCAGACACACCGCAAAAACCTCCCCATACCGACGAACCGCAGGAAAAGAAGCCGGTCGGAAACGACATTCGTAAGTGAATTGCATTTTCTGTTCATCATTTTCAGTGTGAAGTGATATCTCCTGATTCGATCACGATAATTTAACCCACATAGCGCAATGATGGAAATCTTTAAAATGTTGAGTACCGATAATGGAGTAATACGAAAATAAAACTGTTAGTGCTTAAAATGAGTGGTAGATAGAGAACTGGATCAGATTCCAATGCGATCTGTACTATAATTTCTTATGCTAGTGTATTATGAAGTGAGAAACATGCTAGGAAAACAAAATCTTTGGTCGAATCTCATATTTCAGTCATTTCGTTTTCAGACGCCGTTGCCGGCCATAATTGAGGAAGAGGAGGAAGAGGAAGAGCCGCAGCCGGGCCCATCGAGTCGACCAGACTTCCCGTCTGGATCGACATCTAATATCATCCTCACAACGCCCATTAACCACGACAGCTCACCCGAACTAACCAGTAACGACATAACAACAACAACATCCTCACCATCATCCTCATCATCATCTCACTCAACAACTAACACCACTCCTCAATGCCCATATAACTTGTAAGTTTTTATTTGTTTTCATTGACTTTAAACTGAAGGATTATATACTTCTCAATAATATTACGATATTATATTAGGTTATGTCTAATGAATTGATACTTCAGTTGCTTATGGTATGGTAAGCTCAATCAAACCACGCATTGAAAAACGCCTAGGTACTGAAATTGTAAATTGCGAAGGATGTGATGATGTGTTCAGAGAGACAAGAAATCCATAAGTTATTGCTGATTATGCGGAAAATTAGGAAAATGTGAAGCCATAGGATTCCAGAGAGAAAGTAGTAGTTAATAATTTTTTCGACTACTTTCAGACGTCACCCGAGACGCGAGGCATCCCCACTAACAATTCGCCTCTGCCCGCGTTTCGAGGCAGCTAACATTTCCGGACTAACACCTAACCACGCAGCCGAGCTGGCCACCACAATACCAACACCTTACAAAATCATCAACAATAAAATTTGTAAGTATTTCGCTTGTAAGCATATCTTGTTAGTTGAATACAATGACAGTTTGATTATGTGATGCTTGCAATACGAAATCACCAAGATAAACGCCTGACTGTGCATAACAGTTCATATTACGTTGTGCAATTGGGATTTGTTGAGAATAAGTAAGCATTTCACTCATGAATGCACTAGGATTAGTAATTTATCGGCTATCCATGAATTTTTTTTCATCAGCGATTGATTTCAGACTGCCAGCTGTCGGGCTGCACCAGGCGTGCTACCCCCTTCGCCACGGTAGCCGCCTGGAAAATTCACGTCAGGCGGGCAAGTTGTCACAATACTAACAGTACGTTTCAGAACATTTTTACCTTCTCAAAATTATTCTTCCTTTGTTCAGATTGAGTTCACTTGTATATCCCTTAGGTTGAGGGCAGTTACTGTTTCGCTTTATTATTGCCAATGATAAACCAACGTCAACAGTTGTTCAAACACTTCGATAACCTCAACGTTGATTGAGACAATTTTCGAATTCTTCTGTATGCAAAATCGTCTGAAATCATCAGAGTGACGAATTCATTTCATTCGATAATAATACAATTGAATCATCGAATTAAAAAGCGACTTAATTTTCAGCCTTCTGTACCTGGTGCGGGCACACCGTTATCGTGCCCGAGGGCCTCTCAGCGAGGCAAATAACAATTTACATGGACTCACACCGCTCAGAGAGGTGCGTCGCGGCGCCCAAGAAGGCGATGGTGGCGAGAAAGGACACCGCCGAGCGCCTCCAGGAGCTCGGCCGCGATCATTCATTCATCGCGGTCCCTGGGGCGACCTCGGCGGTCGAGGGTGATGAGGGCGTCGCGAGGAAGAGAAGAAGGACGGTCTAACCCAACCACTAACGGAACATTAACAACCGGGCGACTTCAACTAATCGATCATCTAACATCGACAATTAACAGCGGTAACAGCAATTCACCAATCACCTGATATTAACACCGTCATGAAGCAGCAGTCGACTTCGATACGCAGCATCAGACCAAAAAAGGTGAGACAGTTTTTCATGAAACAATTCTTTATCGATAGCATATTGATGACACGTGATGTGTTGAATGGAAATGCACATTTAACCTTGAAACACAATATCATTTCATAATGTGATTGGTTTATTTCAGATAACCTCTCAAAAACACAACAGTACAGACAGAAATGGCGTGAATTCCTCGTTAACAATGGAACAATTATCGCAACATCATGACATTGTTCAAACAGCGGCGCGGCGTAAATAATGATCAATCATTCCAGTACCTCATCCACGCGATCCCGTTCACAACACAGGTACAATTTTTTCTTGACCGGTTTTAATTTCGATTGGGTATTAACGTTATTATTTTGGTAATTTAGTTCTATTATGACTTTGATCTTATAAACATCATTATTTAGCAGGAATCGATAACGTTCAAGGCAGCTAGCAACGTCCCAACACCACTAACAATGCTCGACATCCAACCGTTATCATCTCATAACACCACAAAACAATCAACTCATCATCAAACAACTCAACATAAAACAACCAAAAATAAACACAATCAACTCAACAATCAATCCATCAATCAACTCAAGATATTGCAATCGTTATCAACTGTTATATAATTCATCCCACCAGAGCGATAGGTTCTTTTTGATTTGAATACGACTTCATTTAATGAGAGCATTATTGAGAGGAGTTAATGAGATCATTCCAAAAATGTTAGATCTTTAAGATAGATTCAGAGATAATAGGTAGCATAATTTTTGGTAGTAGAATATAAAGCGAGCATAAGTTCATGTTATTTGTTGTTGTTCGTTTTGTCATTTTTATCGTTTTCTTTTTTGCTTATTTTCATCATCCATTATATCATTGTTTTCTCTGAATTGGTATTTGTACAAAATATGTAGCCTGCTATTCCCATACCGATGTCCAATCACATATGAAAATTTTCATCATTTGTTGGGAGCAATCAGGGGATATATCTTTGGAACCGTCATGACCATGCTTTCTCAACCATCAGTCTCCTTCCATTCATACTGATCCGTATCCAATCCGAATTCTTCTCAAGTATTTCAAGCCGTCATTCCCATCGACCGAATGAAATCGGTTGTATTGCGCTACAGTTTAAACCCAATCGATATTGACTTCTTAATTCAAATGCAATAACGGGTATTCGGGTTCAGCAAATATTCAATTAAATGAAATCAGAAAAGGCCCATCAAAAACTCCTCAAGCGTAATTTTTGGGCTTATCCTCCAAGAGAATGAGAGTCATATGGCGGTTATGCCAGCTCTCAAGCGCCGATAGTGAAGTTTGGGAATGTTAATATTATTAATAATACGGGGCAACTTCACTGGCGCTGTGGGTCAGGGTTATTGATTTGCTGAACCCATGGGTCAGGCATACAATATTGTTGGGTATTAAACCCGTGTGGGTTAGGGTTGTTTTACCCATTGCAGGGTTAGGATCCATATGGGCAATATGGGGTTGGGGAATATATGTGGCCAAAGTGGGTCAGGGTTTTATTGGCCTACACAGGGTGAGGAATCACTTGGCCATGTTGGTCAAGGGATTTGGTCAATGCGAGATTGGGTTTGCTTAGTCAATATTGCTTAAGAGTAATATATCGAGTTGATTAAGTGAGCACATCATTCCAATGTGCTGAGGACGGCTTGAATAATGGGATTTGCTGAATGTTATCCATTGTTGAGCAGTCATTTAGAGGGATCAGTTAAAGCGCAATTCCAAATGAGCAAACATTCATATTCTCCCCAGTTTTCTCATTTCAAACATCTTCATGCTATTATTGACCGTTCATGCTATATTGGATCACACTGATATTTCCTCTGATTGCGCACTCGTCCCTATTAATTTATAATGTCAGGCTTTGTTAAGCTAGCATTAGACATTGAGTTTATTTCAAAAAATGAATTTGAAAAACATAAATAAGACAAAAAAACAAAAAAAATTAAAAAGAAATCAAAAAAATAATTAATTAAAAATATATAAAAAACGAAAATAAAAACAAAAAATATATTGAAGAAAACATAAAACAATAAAAACAAAAAACAATTAAATAAAAAAATCAAAAAAATAAATTAAAAAATATAAAAAACAAAAAAATATATTGAAAAAACATAAAACAAAAAAAACAAAATGAAAAAACAAAATAAAAGAAGAAAAAATTCTTTATCAGTTATTCATGCCCATTTAATTGTATACTCATAATCAATTCATAATAATAAGGATATTATAAAAGTATGGATTTATGATATCCTTATTAGCTATTCAAATGTAATCCAATCGCTTCGATCCTGAACCTTCTGTTTTGTTTGCATAATTCCTATGTCTTTCATCAATGTGTTATTTTTCATTGAGTTAGCTCGCTTATATTCACTGACTTTTCGATGATTCATATGAAGGAACTTGAGTTCATTTGAAGCTGGAAAATATTTCGATTCTTGTGGTATTTCGTAATGTAGCTCACGGGAGACATTGTTCTAGTAGATTCGATTTTTATTCTGAATGATTAGTATTTAATGCTCTGGTGGGATTTGTTCTTTTGCATC
Organism: Anisakis pegreffii; assembly: GCA_035041965.1. Lineage (NCBI taxonomy): Eukaryota > Metazoa > Nematoda > Chromadorea > Rhabditida > Anisakidae > Anisakis > Anisakis pegreffii. Next base: position 42,812 of record JAPYMA010001253.1, on the reverse strand, counting down.
TATTGTATATATTATGTTATTCCTTCAACAACCAACAACAGCCAACGCTCAAACGAAATAACAGCAATTCCTTACGACAACAACCACACCGATCATCATCAAAGTAACATCAACATCAACGTGCCAGGCCGTCTTGAGGCGAAATAACTGCTTGAAGACTATCAAGCTGTTTCCAATAATCCTTACCTTACCACTCACCTTACCCTGGGTACCCATCTCTTCCTGGGTGACCAGTCCGGCGGAATGTGGGTTCACCTCACATTTTCATTAACATATACTAATTTTTCGGCTAACTCATTAACTTTCCGGCTTAAGAGGAACAATTTTGGGGGCGATTTGAAATTGAATTAGGAGACAAAATTGAGAATTAGATGATAAAATTGTCGGGTAACCAGTAGTACCATGGGTTCCTTGTTGCAGGTTTGGCCGGGCCTGCGCTCTCCTCCTTTGCCCTGAAGCCCCCCAGGGTTGCCAGTCCGGGTTCTCCCTCTGCTTCGCGCAACGTGGTGGTGGTGGATTCGGCTGGTTTGATTAACTAACAAATTTACTATTATTTTTATTATATCATAATTGTGTGTGTGTGTGTGAATGTGAGTGTGTGATTATATAATTATTGTGTTTTTTAAATTATATGTCGTGATTTCTTTGTGTGATAAAAATCCGGTGTGCTCATTTGTTCAGTGTGTGACGTGTGAATGTGTGTGATTTTAGTGATTTGTGTGGTATTTTGTGAGATATGTGTGATATGTTGTGTTATTTGAGAGATTTATTCGTGTGTTATTGTGTGCTTTGAGTGATTTGTTTTATATAACATTGTGAGTTTCAGCTTATATCTATTAACAATGCCGTTATTGTTCAATTTTATCAGGTAAGTTCGTTCTCTTTATAACATCTAGTTTATTAATTTCACTATGTTTTATGTTATATTATTAATTCAATTTGTCTACAATTTAATATTTATGTTATGTTTCTGTCGTTTGATTTTGTTTTGAAAAAAAATTCAAAAAATTTACAAAAAATCAAAAAAAATCACAAAATCCAAAAAAATGAACAAAATTTTTAAAATTCACAAAAAAATTCATTTCTTCATTTGCGTTTTCTTTTTATAATTATACTTTGATGATTATAATAAGTTTGATATTAATACTTTGATGATAATAATAAGTTTGATACTAATATTTTGATAATAAGATTTTGATTTGGTGAAAAAATTCGAAAAAGTTACAAAAAAATCATAAAAATCACAAAATCCAAAAAAACGAACAAAGTTATAAAATTCACAAAAAAAATCGTTTCTTACGTTTCCCTTAGGATTTGATTATAATACTTGGATAATAATAATAAGTCTGATAACAATACTTTGATATTAAGATTTTGTTTTCGCAAAAAAAATTCGAAAAATTCACAAAAAAATCATAAAAATCACAAAATCCAAAAAAAACAAAAAAACTATAAAATTCACAAAAATATTCATTTCTTCATTTCCATTAGCTTTTAGTGATAATACTTTGATGATAATAATTATTTTGATAACAATAGTTTGATAGTGAGATTTTGTTTTGGAAAAAAAATTCAAAAAAAATTACAAAAAAGTCATAAAAATCACAAAATACAAAAAACAAGCAAAGGCTATAAAATTTACAAAAACAAATCCATTTCTTATAATTGCGTTAGCCTTTGATAATAATACTGAGTTCCTGAAAATTCAATAAAACCTCAGCAACGAAAAAGCATAAAAATCGAAAAAAAATGTTTTTTGGAAAGTATAAATAAATTTCTTGAAATCAGTGATTTAAAAATTACAAAAAAACATTATTCGAAAAATTCTTTCTTGAATATTGGAAAAAAATTTTAAAAATTTGTTGATTGCAGCAAAAAAATTTCATAATCTCCAAGAAATTGCTTGGGTATTCTGATATCGCTTGCTAATTGTGCTTGAGCAGTTGAGCAAGCCAATTTTTAAACCATTGGTTCAAAGTCGGTGTTTCCGCCAAAGCGCTTCTCCATTCATGGAAAATTCAAAGAGGGAGAAGTGAATTTAAAGAGATGAAAAAGTTTAATCAAATTCGGGCACATCACTAGCACTGCTTGAGGGTAACGCGGATTCTGGAAGAGATCTGCAAACGAAACTTAGATGAAAATCATTCCGATGTAACGACGACATCGGTCGCACTACTTAAAATGGTCCGCATAGAGAGGACACATGAAATTGTTGAGATCTAAATCTATTAGGGACGGTGGTTAGGTCGGGATGAGTAAGTCGCCGTATTCAGATCAAAAAATTTCGTCATCAGTCTAGATGAAAATTTGAAAAAAAAAACAACTTATTTGCTGCGAAATTAATATGCGAACAGCAAATTTTGAAAAAATCGCTGGAAAAAATTAAATGTAGTGAAAGCACGATTGGAACATAGACTTGACACACGACTTGAGATACAGTTTGGGTTGAAACATGGATTAGACGGACACCTGGCCGATTGATCTCTTAAGAAAGGAATGAATTGCATTTTGAGAAAGTGGTTACGACCGCAACCGACGAGGCTCGCTCGGTCAGTGACGGTGGCAAACCGCCAGGCTGCTACAACCAATCGGCAACTGACGGGCGCTCAAAATTTGCGGTTGGTGAATACCGAGTTGCGGTAATCACCGACAGGGCCCGCGGTCGATGATTACCGAGAAAAATCTTACGGTTCCCAACACTAGAAACAAGCACTTTTCGCACATCGCTATCGAAAATGATAATGTTGTTGCGTTGGATATGTGAACGAATAATTCACGGTGCCTGCAACTTTACACTTTTGTGCATTGATTAAGAGCTAAGATAAGACCCAAAGCGGTGATGCTAAAAGTGGGAATTGTACAATATGACGCGATATATTTTAGACATAGCATATTGAAAAACAGTTGAATGTATCAGCCAAGCCAGTGTATTAATGGCGTATGTGAGAAAGCGTAAGTGCACAAGTCGCAAAAGATTTGACTTCTCGTGTCTATAAACCATCATCAAAATTCTTTGCTAAAGAGTGGAATTTTCCAATAATGATAGATTTTACTGAAGGCTGGGTTCATGAGGCTGGGATGGGGCTAGTTGGAAAGGGTGAGTAGTACTGGTGGCATTCGACTCAAGTTCGGTCGGAAAAACCCGACAAATTTCGGCCGGAACTCCGACAATCAGATTCCGACCGAACAATTTCGAATTCTGGTCGGAATGCTGATTGTCGGATTCGGTTGAATTCCGACCGAACCGAAATTTCGTTCGAATGCCACCAGTACGACGTAGGAGGGAGGGGGTAGTGGATGACGGAATGTGGCGTGGGGTTTAAGGAGGCTTAGAAAAGCTCAGAAGCAGACAATAATTTGATGTGGTTCCAAGAACATGTTTTTGGATGCGCTGGCGGGATTGGATTGGTGGACCAACGTCCTCACATCAAAAAATTGTAAATTAATTCGAAAAATTGAGCAGATGAAAACTGAACTGGTTTATAGACACGAGAAGTCAAATCTTTTGATTGTGTGCGATTGAGTTTCTATTAAAAAGAGGATTTGCGGGGTCAAGGGGGTGGGGTGGGAGGGGGATGGGGTGGGAGGGGGATGGGGTGGGAGGGGGATGGGGTGGGAGGGGGATGGGGTGGGAGGGGGATGGGGTGGTAGGGGAGGGGTGGGGTGGGGTGGGGGGGATGGGGTGGGGTTGGGGGGAGTTATTTTTTAGTGTCCCATTACTCGTATTTCATCCAACGGCATCCAGCCGTTGGATGAAACATCCGACGGCGGGATGCCGTTGGATGTGCCGCTGTGGCCACGACGCATCGTCGTGGTCCTGCACATTACTGTTTCGTTTATTGGGATTTCTCATTTCAAAATTTAATATTCTCTTATTTCAGATTGCGCCGATCGGCGATGATGGATCAACGCGGAGAAACGAACAGTGTTGTCGACGAATTCCGTGAGCCGAGAAAAACTTCCGACTGATCATCGAGTCAATTTGACAGGTTACTCCCCTTCATCAACCTATTCATCCATTCACTGATTTGTAAATATTTCTTTTTTTTCTCAAATAATCCAATTTTTCCAATACTCTCTTCAACTTCTCATCTCACTCGTTATTCCCTACTATCCATCCAGTTAATAAGTCTTCATGCTCGATTTTGAAATCAGTTTTCACATTCTGGTAATTTATTCGATGATGACGAGTTGATCCAATTGACGTTCGCGAATTTCGACGACCAGGAAACGCAGGATCAGAAATCGCTTCAAAAGTACGTCTTTCTGTAGATCTTTCGTTAATTATTTCCGGAACAATCCGTTTGTTTTAATGTTATTCAAACGATTATGATTACGGTTGTTCAAGATTATGTTACTCTGGAATTTCTTTATTTCATTTAGCTTTGACATGTGATCCTCCATATTCACATATGGATGTTTTCCCGTTGTATTTATTACTGCAAGAAATTGAGCTTCGGCCTGGTTATGTATTGTTGTTGAAGTCTCATTGGTTTCTGCAACGGTGAACACTTGCATCGAACAATATCGCCAGATTTTTTGAAACAGTCTCTTTGCGATTTCTGACCAGATGAACATGCGATCATGTGTATAATCTTCGTTTCGTTAGAGCTAATCTTTACGCGCCGCTTAATACTAGAAATAACTAGTGAACGTATTTCATTCTATTTGAAGGAACATGCAGATTGGTTCCACTGAACTTTCATGAGAAATACTTCTTCTTTGCATGAAAAATGTGGCATCCTAGATAAGAGAAATAGATTCCACATATCGCTGTGTTGATTGAATGCGTTTGGCCGTACGCATAATGTTTATAATGCCTTTTTGACATGTGTCATTGACAAATTGCTTACGCAATAGTAATTGAAATACTGAAGGGGAGCTGCGTTTTGGAGTGAATTTACTCAAAAAAAAAGTTCTGCGATGAATTTTGGAGTGGCAATAGGCAAGATTCAAGCTCATATCGAACTATTTGGGGTTAATTCGCTGATTCATTTTTGAAAAAAAAAAACTGTTCGATAGGAGAACGAACTTCAGTGATCTTTTTGTTCATCCTCGTAAATTGTTCTGCTTTACACTGTAATTCTGCTTATTGCAAAACAGAGTAACATGATTCAACGAGACGCGATTGAAAGTTTTGCTTGAAACCGAATGATATACCGGTGTCATATTTTAACATTGCATTTTGAGTGAAAAAAACCGGAAAAGTCACGTTTCTAATCAACAAAAATGCGAAGTGCTCATTGTTGCAAAGTAAAGCATCTGGAGGAGAGCAATCATCATGTGCGTAATTGCAAGAAATTTCATTTCTTCGCCTTAAACGCAGATAAAACGAATATAATTGTAAGCAAAAACATGAGTTGAATATAGATGTTGAAGTTTGGAAATGTAACGCATTCATATCGTTTATGATTGACGAACACAACAGAGTTCCCATGGACAAACGAATTATGTTGATGAAATATATGAAGATGGCGGAAGGGACGCAGTGACTGATAACTGATTTGCTCAATGAAAATCCAAATATTGCGAGGCATAAAATTTGAAAAATTTTCGTTGAAAGGACATCAACAACTGCAGAAAATGTCGCTTCATGGTGTCAAAGGCTTCATCATAGGAGAACGGAACATGGCTTATCCAGTTAGGTGTTTGAAGTCAGCAGCATTACTCTAGGATACACCATCCACTGCTGTTTTAGAGCTCTCTTTGACACCCTCCAACCAGTACGTTAAGCATGTGCCTTTACCCTGGAAAAGTAAAACTTGAATGGTATACGGAAACGAACAATTTGCTAAAAAATTTATTTCATTAGTTGTTCAAATCATACAATATCCATTTAACCTTGACTTCAACTGGTCCTCGATAGGTTGTGATGTATTCCGGGTAATGTCGTTCAAGCATCAAATGCGTTGCCTCACTGATTTGTGTTTTTTGCGGTTCACCAGTACTTTCCATACGAGATGCCATATTCACCTTAATGCTTTATTAATGAAAAATTAATTAGTCTCTTTTTGCTGAATATGCAAAATCGATTTTATGCGTTTTTGAAAACTGTCGCTCATAATAGCAATTATGCTTATGCTTACAGCAGTGATGATGAAAAAAGCGAAAACTTACCGTATCGCCGAACAAACAATAACGCGGAGCGTTTAAACCAACCACAGCTGCAGCAACTGGTCCTGTATGGAATCCAAGACGGACGGTCATCTTCTCTCCTCTACGATGTGGAATCACATAACCAGCCAAGAACTATAAACGTGATAACTGTCAAAATTCAGAGCAGACAAAACTCGATCAAAATCCCGTTCTATACGCTTAGATGTGTAATCCTCTTTGATCTTTGATCCAATGATGTACTTAAATTATTTTGTAAGCCAGTAACAATATGATCGTGCGGAATTCGTTTCACGTAATCAACAGTATGCGTCAGTACAGTAGGTTAGCATTTTTTACGACTGAATTGCTCATCTATCCAACGCCATGTTTCTTAAAGCCACAATTGACTGCAGAGAGATTTTTCAAATTGACAGTGAATTTTAACGCTGATTAACTGGTGAAAAGCTTTCGGTCAGCAAATATTCAGTAACATTCTGAGATGGTTTGCACAGATTCACTGTTAAATAATTTAACTGTCGTAAAAGAGCAAGAACGACGGACATTGTGTATATCAATGGAAATTGATGCAATTGCAGCGACATGTCTTATGCCATTTTCTTCGGGTACACCAGACACAACCAAATATGCGTCACCAATTGTTTCCACCTGGAATTGAGGAAATTTTTACTGGCTGGAAATGACGCTTAACGCCAACAAAAATTTGCACCTTGCATTGGAAGCAAGCACAACAAGTGATTCATATTCAATGGCTTATTTCTTCAACCTTGTAAGCTTCGCGTCGTTCAATGATCTCATCGAATCCACTATAGACACTGTTGAGCATCGAAATGACCTCTTGTGGAGTAGCGTTCGAGCACATATTCGTGAATCCGACGATATCACTGCAACGTAATATCTGATTACTTATTGCATCTTCCACCTCCGACCACAACACTCATTTGCCTTTCGTATTCGCAGTCTACTGCAAATATTATCCCTAATCGCGATTTCGCATCGAATGTATTTACTTCACCTCAGCCCCGTTATGGAACGCGAAGACCATTATCAATGGATTGCGTGCAGAATCTGCATTGAGAAAGCAAACCTTACCAGAACATTACTGTCGATTGAGAGAATGTTTTCGGTGGAACCGATCGACCATTTTTCAGTTCGTTTGCGATGTATCTGAAGTTACGAGAGTATCTAGACTTATAGTCCCGTAACGTATTCAAAATTCAAAATGAACTTATCTGAGACAATGTGAACGAGATTGGAACGAAGACATTTGTGTATGAATTAAGCACATGTTTTCTGGATTGTTGTGAAGAGAGCAGAATTACGAATTTTTGTGTTATTTTATTGAGCTGTTTGTGTGCAGATGATAAATGTTGTGTATTTCAAATTGGAAGACAATTCCTATGGTCATTGCGAAGACATACTTCGGTAGCAATTGCGACAACAATCGATCAGCACGAACGTTAGCATCTTCAAGCATACCGGTTCGTTCAGCCACCACCTTCTCCAAATTGTTCGCGTATTGTTCCATGGTTTTCATCATTTGATCTACCAGACCGCCTCTACTGCAAATTTATTCATTCGTCTACTTTAACCTCGATGGAATAAACCTCAGAGTGATTTCTTTATGAGAATAATCATATTAGCAAATTCGAATGGATCGATTGGCGAGAGGTGATCAGCATTGAATCGCACATATATCAACTGTTTTGTGCACATATGTCAAATGCTATGAACCATAATTTGCTAGATGTTTGAGCATTTTCAGTGCAATCGCAATTCGTGGCGTTATTCAAGTTTTCATTTATGAAGAGTCATTGGCACTTCGGAATCAGTTACAAAATGAAGAAAACTAATCAAATAAGAACATTTTGAGGTATGTTTCAACGTTAAGTTTGACTCGTCGAACCGTAGGTCGCATCTCCGGTGTGCCATTCCAGCAGTCAGTGATCATTGTGTTCAGGTCACTGTGCAGTTTGTTGTAGTCTTGAATCTGAGGTTTCACCACTCTTGAACCATCCGTTATGATGTCGACTAGCTCTGAGTATTGGTATAAATCAGTAAATATTTCAAATTCATCAAAAATCTATGGCATCAATACAATACAGCATGACTTTACGTTCAGTCAACGTGTCGTATTAGGTTTTAAGTCATCTTCACAAGTGATATGATAAGATACTTCAAGGAATTTGGTAATGATTCTCATTGTTCAGTCACTGCGACAATTTCGTCAGGATGAAACATTGATTCTGAGAGGATATGTTGAAAAAACAACAAATTTGAGGAGATAATCGCAATTACCGTTAATATCTTGACTGGCTGGGAAAGGAAGTGCTCTGAAGATGATTTCGTACATGATCATTCCGAATGAGTAGATATCAGCAAGTTGTCTTCTGTTCATGGATTGTTTGATCCAATCTTGATCCACACGTCTCAAACGATTCTTCTCACGATTTTTCAACAGTTCTGGTGCACAGTAGAGAGCACCTCAAAGTTCAATAGTATACACTTGAATGGATGGATCGTTCCGTTTGTCTGCACATATGCTTCAGTCATCTTCAAGAGAGGCGAATGCAAAAAAAGGTTGTATTTTCAGTAAGGAATTGACGAAACACCTCACTCGTTTTTTGTTTCGCTCCACTGCATTTGTCATCATCCTCGACCGTTTCGCCAGAAATGATTTGTAACTTTTCCCATATTTCGATTGATTCTGCGATTCCGAAATCAGTCAACTTCAGCATCCAGTTCCGGTCGATCAGGCATGCCCATGGCGTTAACGAACCATGATAGCCGATTGCTGACGCATGCAAATACTCGAGCCCCTTTAAGATTGAAGGTATCTGTTCGTTCAGCATTTCCTAATTGCAAGATGGTAAGTGATTCATGATGAAGATGTATTGCAACATGAATGTAGTGTTCAAAAACTAAAGCTTTAAAAATCGTATTCAATTATTCGTTGTTATTTCGATTGCAATTCTTCCTATAAATGATCATTATATCACCTGAATTATATCGCGGATAAACGCTCCGTGAAACTTCTCATCCATTATGATATTGTCGTTATAGATGATATCTTGTAGGGTTCCTCTAAAAAGTTTAATACATAGAGATATAGATCAATACACTGTAGTAGCATCAGGGTCACCATCTTCAAGCTAGCACTGTTCTCATGTTTGCTCAGCACCATCGTCATTTTTTCACACTATTGAGTTCCCCAGATTCTCTAGTCTCAAAAAGGTACACATGTGGTCAGGCGATCTTGCTTACAATCAGAGAAGCTGCTTCCAGTTGAAATGCTGATGAAGTGTGAAAATTATCGCTGTATTACTGATACCTCGCACAAAATTTCCAAAAAACGAGCAGTTCCTCTTTCTCGTTGAAACAGATTCCCAGAAATGGATTCAAATTATCGTGAACGGCTTGTTTCATCTGAAACATCAAAACAGCATTTCAGCATCACATCGAATGTCCCACTCAAGTGATTCCATTCTTCATTTTGGTTCTGCGAGGGAATGTCTCGATAGAGGTTCTTATTTGAAGGCAACAACCTGCATGAGGAGAGTCTTGTCGTTTCGACTAAACGCAATCGGGCGTCTTTGTGGATAGACATGATAGGTTGCTTGTGTATTTGTACCAATAACTGCATGATTTTGTGAGCCAGTATTTGCACCGCTCAGCTTTGTCTGCGAACTTGCGAGTGAAAGCTGTAATTTTGGATTCGGTTACAAAATTTTGTCGAAAATTTTTTGATTAGATCAATGAGCAACGTCTTTTTTTTTGATTAGATCAATCGTTAGAAGTTCAGTTTCAGCCGTAATTTATGGCACGAAAGGTTTTGTTTATTTGGAATTTCGACGGAAAGTTTGATAAGGATGAACGCATTTGAACCATTGATTTCAGTTGTTCCTCATCAATTAGTTGTACGTCGTCTCGATAGATTCTAAACGGTAATGAATTTATTGCCCGACGTTCACTGCAAAACAATTATTAGGTTCTCCTCAAGTCTTTATAAGGGATCGTTCAAAATTTTCATTATTCAATTACAAATACCAAATTTATATTCGAGCTCTTCATAGCTTTAATAATCACTGATATGTTATATGTCTGCTTTGATCAGTAATCAGTGAAGACTTGCTTATTTTTCAAATTCAAACTATATACTTGTTCAAACTCTTGTACTCTTCGAAAATTTAGAACATTTCAAGTTATCTGTTCATTAGAGTCTTCTGGTCAGAATTGAGGTGTTCATCGCATATATACGCTAGCACTTGCGCTTATTCTGATATCATCCTAACAATAAGTAACTTCTCGCTGCGATTGTCAAATGTTGAACTGAAACTAACAGATATCTATTAATGCCGAATATCGCACTCGCACAACAAATCACGAACACAACCAGTGCACCGCATATGATCAATAGCGTGTAGTCGCATTTCTCACCACGAAAACCGCACACGGGATCATCCAAAGGCATCGATCCGTCTGCTGATGGCCAAAATCCGGTCATAAGATCAGTGATGACCTGAACTTGATGAACATTTCAATTGGTTTATATGATGAATAAGCGTGTCGGGCATACTACTAATTGTAAACGATACCGAATATACGTTTGATTCACTTCAAACAACTAACAATTTCATAACAACCACTCTTATTTATCAGTCCATCACAACCGTTCACGAACGTCGGTTCCATATTGACCATAGGAAGAGCTTGGTCACGAAGTGGTGATACGAAGAAGGCGCGATAGAGAGGTGCTCGATCGGCCCGATCATCCATCGTCACCTTTCCGGATGCGACGCCCGACGGCCCGAGCATCCCTGAAATATTCGACTGCTGGATTCCTGGAATCAAATTCATCGCATTAAATTTCTTTGGTGTCTTGTAGTTTTCCTGAACCAAATTTTCCGTTCTTTCTCAACATCTGAGTTGAGAAAATTTGTGTTAGTTGAGTGAAAAAAAGAAACGAAGTAAATTGAAACCAGAAAATGTGAGTCGTCTCATATTCTGCCATACCAATCGTCCATCACGTATCGACATCGGATCTCCGGTTGAATTGTAAGTCCTCTGAGCGGCTAGCACATACAACTTGAGTGCATCGAACAAATACAAATAAGCGTAGATGTTACCCTCAAAGAGATTAGCATCACTGTATAGTTCAATTGAACCGAAATGATTTGATCATTCCTTTTGCTTAGTTCTTTTCAATGTGAAAAAAAAACTTCTGAATTTTGAAAACAATTTGAGGAAAACTTGAACAGAGCATATGAAACGTTACAATGTCAACATCTTCCTGCTTCAATCCACTCAATTCGATCCTTTCGAGGAACGGTTGAACTACTGTGTTGTCGAAGCCATTCACATCATCAATCTGTTAGTCAGTATTTTTGCAATATCTTCGTCCAATGTGAAATAATTTGAAATTAATTATTGAGAAGCAGTTGGGAAGTTGATTGAAATCACCGATATTTCTTCGAAATTCAGCATTCACCGCAGACAGTCCAAAATGCTAGCTGCAGAGCGATACTGCCAGAAAAGGGTTTCAAAATGATAAGAGAATATTGGATAATTCAGAATATTTTCTCTTTCGTGAATGCCGTTGGCCTGCTCGCCTAGCCATAGGGGTGGCGTCAATCAAAGCTAAACCAGTGCGAACGGAAACGCGAGCATTGTGGCCAACAATGTTACAAACGTTTGATCGCCTGCTTGCCAATCCACGTAATCCGGGTAATCTTCTCTTTCGAGTGATCTCATGTTTGCTAGACTGTTGTTCGGCAATGTGCATCAATTTCAAGCGTTTCCCTCCTCCTACAATAGTGCAAGTGTTGTATTCGAAGAAAAGGAATAAACAACGAACGATAATAGCGTTAGCGTATTGGTCTTTGATTTTTTGTTGCATTTCGCCATCAGGGCCAACCCATGGTGATGCATCTCGACTACCGTCTTGTAACCACGGAAGAATGAAAACGAATTCCTTGGCCTGAAGTCTTTCTGAGGAGGTTGCGCTCATGAATTCACGAGACTGTTGACGTGTCGACGAGAACACACAAATTATAACTGAAAATTTAACAATAAGTAAATAGCTTTCCATTTCTGTTCGTACTATGGTGAGATGTCAAGTATTTGAAGATGACGTTTAAGCGGTGGAATGTGGTGAATACTGAACGCAATTTTGAAATATTCTGCGATTTGACAACTTTGCTAATGTGTAGCTGAAGGAACGTGACAGTTCAACAATCATACATACTTCTAGCATTATTGCGTAGTTCATGAATGAGTCCAGTCGACCTCATCGCTGCCGAATCGGCATTTTCGTCGAACATTATTCGTTTGACCACGGAGATACCTCTAATCGCAAACACATCCTCGAATGATGTAGCACGTTCGTATGCCACAGATCCGGTGTTTGTTACTAGAGCGACCTTTGAGAACAGTTTCGGTTTACAACCATAGTTTTTGCTTTTTTTTTCTCTCAACCGCTAATAATCAATTGAAGTATTTTCAATAAAGGACTGTTTCCACTACATTCGCCAGACTAAATAACCAACCAACCATTTTTGCTCACTCTCGATGAAATATCAGCCATTTCTGTTTGAAGATATCATAAAACAGTTCCGGTGAATGCAACTGTGCCTTCAGAACCAGATTCATTTTAAATGGGCGACAATCTGGCAGAACAAATGATGGCGAGCGATCTCATCGATAATCTCCAACACTATCAATCAATTTTTCATCAGCCACTTACTTTTAACCACTTATAATGATTCAGTAATGCGGCTGTTGCTTCAGCGAAAGAATTCGTCGAACGCATCGATATTCTTGAGAGTGTTTTGTAGATGTTTTTGTCGGTTAGTGAAATCGACGCAGTCATATAGGCAATTATTGGAATATTCCAAAAACCTGCCATTCTTGCGACCGCATCAAATTCTGCAACATTCAGTTCAAGAATGTTGGTTATACGGTTATAACTTTGAGTTATCTGGTTATGAGGTATAAGTCAGTTAAAGACGGTTAAGTTTGAGAGCAATCATCGCAGCTGATATGTCATTGCGATGGTCACTGAAAAGTTATTTCCTATCCTAATGATCACACCAACGTAACATTAAAAAGCAGAATGCGGCAGTACCGGCAATACAGTAGGGTCCAATAAAAGCATCAACTTTCTGAATGTGATACATATCGGCTGCAACTCCAACACCCTCGAACGCTTCACCACAGCCAGTTTGCGAAATAATCCTGTGATTTTACAGAACCATTTCATTTTTATTCAGGTCTTATAAACTTGTGTGCAGAATTTCGAGATTCCATCAATGACAGATGAAACACATCAATATGGAAAGAATTCGCAAAGAACATCGGCGAAGAAATGAGTTTTTTTAAATTAAACGCTAATTTTGCAATTAATTGTCAGTGCTTTAACATTCCATCAAAATATTCGAGCAGACAATATTTCTATGCTGAACATACTCTACGTCAAAATTCTCATCAAGAATGCCATCGTTAAGTAGGTCGCGATGTGATAATTGCAAAATTTTGTTGTCGTTTCGTAACGCATTCAGTGCTCCAATGTGACCGATTTTAAGCCTGAAATCATTTTAAGTCTTTTTTCAATGTGTTGAAGAAAGAAACGAAAGAATGGAAGAACTTTAGTTTCATCGAAATAACATTCATCGGAATGATGTTAAGCGCTGACTTCAGATGAATTCCTCATTGAAATTTGCATTTAATCATCGAGTTAATTGTTAATTCATCGATTGTTAAAGGTGACCAATGCGGTACATGGCAGCACGAGAGGATCCTATCAAAAGCACGTTTTATTTTGATCAATTCTCAATTGCAACTCATGAACACGGTACAGTAGTAGCCTTCAGGCTGAGCTCACCGTATACGGCCTTCACTGTCAACAATGGTATGATTACTGGCATTATATTGATGATTCTCGAATGCGGAGAGTGTACTTTTGTCCGCATCACCATCTTTCTTCTCAACTTCACGTTTCACACTGACTGCGTACGATGGATCGTTGACGAGAATGCGTGCAACATCCAGAATTGACTGCTTGATCGTTGTCACTGTGCAATCTTCTTGAACGATACCGGCAAACACCAACGCCACAAGCCATATAAGAGCACAACACCGCAAATTGTGCTTCATCTACTAAAACTTTCTCAGAAGACTGCAACGATCACACGTGATTTAATTGATTCTTCCAGATCAGTGTGTGCATGAAATTGAGAAAAACAGCTCATCAGACTTCACCTAGGTCAGTACATGAACCATATTTTACGAAACTTTCATTAACGACGGAACAACTCAATCGAGTAACTTTCTCTCACTACATGCACGAGATTTACATATTTCGGCATCGTTGAGCTCGTAAAATCTAATATATCTGCATGGGAAGCTACATCAGTATGGTAGAAAAATTGTCAGTCCATGGTTGAAATTTTGATGAAAATTTTTACTTATAGTTAGTACAGAAAATAGTATTAGAGGAGTTGGAATTTAGAAGTTGAGAAGATGAAGTCAATGGGATGATCAGTGCAGGCAATGGCAGTGGGACTCAGTTGATTCATCAGAACCTATTGAGAGAGTCTTTAGATCCTTCGTAATCGTTGCCAAAGTGATAAGAAGCTTTGGTGAGATAAAACGCATACTGTAATCTGCTGGTATAAGCTTTCATTATCGGTTCAGATGATTAAGGTGGAAAGTAAAGCATATTTAATTAATGTAATTGAATACACGTTCGGTGCATCATCATTCAATTACGTTTTGATGCTCCAAAGCAAATTTTGAAGAAATGCCGTCTAAAGCAAATTTCAAAGCTTGGCATGTTTCACGGATTTCGATTTTCTCCATCTATCTGCAAAAACACGAAATATGATGAATAGCATGAGATTTCATAGCAGTGTGGTAAAAATTTTTTGCGAAACTTGGATACTGTTAAATCGGCATGAAAGCGAAAAATTTTCGAATTAAAATAAGGTGGAACGTTTTCGTTTTTACAATTGGCAAATGGTTCCCTTATCTTGTTAAAAAGTTCAGGTGATCTTTGATGGGAGTGGTCATGTTTATTGCTTACCACAACTCAATTTACTTTTCATCCGGTCTAATTTCCTAACAATGGCTTGGATAAGTCAAATCTTCAACAAAACGAACAAAGTCCTAGGAATTACTTCTAGAGCAGTGGTTCTCATAGGGGTTGAATTTACCCATTTTGGGTAATTTAGATGTGTCAAAGGGTAATAGAGGAGGTCGGGAAATTAGTATTTCATGCAGTTGTTGTGTTATGATAGAACACCATTGTGATGGTGTTCTTTAACTCGGGTTTGTAAATGCGGTTAGTTGATGGCAACACTCTTCATTTTTCTATTTTCTGAGTATCAATAGCTCGTAAGGGCCTAACAGGGTTTTCATTCGTTTTAACAGGATTTTCATTCTTTTCCTTGTTGTTGCAATCGCTCTCATAGCTTTTATCACCAGAAGTGTTCTCTTTTTCTAATTTCTCATTCATTTCACTCAGCAGTTAAAGTCGAATTCTCATTCTATCAAATACACTGTATAAGTGATTATTTGACTGTCGAACGTTGTTGAGCAATTCAATTCAATTGTTTCGTTGTTGATTTCGGCTGTCAACACTAGTCAATGTATCCAGTAAACAGTATATGCTACAGAATAAGAAATTGATTCGAACTGTGAATTGAAATGAGACGAAGTGAATGAGAAAAACCCATCAAGAGAATGATATTCACATGTAATAGCTATGAGAGTGAATACAACACGTCCGAAAAGAATGAGAATCCATCTAAATCAGTGAGCGTGTCATAGACAGCAGTTTTTCATGCAGTCATAATCAATTGCAATCGTAATCATCAGACTCAGTTAGCTGAACCGTTGTGATTGAGAGCACACACTCAGCTGCTTGCGTAAGTCTATGTACTTTCGATGTAAAGCAATGGATTTGTTCATTTGTGATGGAGTATTGGAATGCAATAGCAAGCTTATTTGTCAGGTTCCATTCATGACTATATGAGACACTTATATGCTATATCTCAGAAACATAACGATCACTGCAAATCTACACTTAAAACTCTCTTTCTGCATTCTATGTGATCCTCATAATCCACCATGATCAAATGTCAAAAAATTTTGCTTTGCAAGAATGCAGTGGCTCAGCAGAGTTAGAAAGTTTTTTTATCTTGAAAAGGAGCATTACTAGGTGTGATATGAATTGATAACTTCTACTATCAAACGCATCTGAGCAAGACTTAATCATCGGAAAATGTCTTATACTGCTTCAAAGATGCTAATGTTTTCTGTGATATCCGATTTTCAAATTTCTTGATGTTGTATCCCCAGTTTCATTCAAATATTCTTCCATTCCGGTTAATTTCTTTCAATTCTTCATGAATGCTCTAGTAAAGTCCGCTTTTGTTAAAATATCTTTATTGAATCTATTTATCCGAGAATGCGAAATTTTACAGGGTGATTAATATGATCGAGTTTGATCAGTATTTGAGTTTTCGACGATATCGATACAAGTTAGTGAACGGTATCATGATACATCGAAGAAAGCAATACGCATTCGTGTGTTGCCGACATTCTGCGATTATTTTGTACAGTTGTCGAACTTTAGCATCGAAATCGTTTACGGATTTCAGACGAACTGAACGCAGTCGACTTGACACTGCATATCCTGGAAAGGATTCCAATCAAATATTTGTATTGAATTTATGGAACAGCCCCAAAATAGGGCAATGACTGGAATGAATGGTAAGAAAATCATGTGCAGGATATATGTTCAAATGGTAAGGACATATAGTAACAGTTCAGGTGTACGCTTTGACGACTGAACTGAGCGAAGAAACCAAGTAAGAGAACGCACCAAGCTCATAGCAATATGTTTCCAGCTGATTTTGATTGAACTCAGACACATCCACATCAAACGCTTTTAAGTCCAGTAAATTCACAATACGTTTCTGAACGTTCCGAAATTTCGATCGATCCCAGAAACTGTCCGTTAAATCAATTAGTATCATCGTCGTGATTCGACCTTAACGTCAGTTTTGAGTTAGTTTACGTGTGGTGTTGTTGTCAACTTCAACAATTCAGTGTTTCGTGTTAACCTCACAGCTGATTCTGCCACATTATTTCGGTGTTTCGCAATAGAAAACTGATATTTGGATATATCAAGTGCTTCATTCGGCAACTTTTCACTCATCCTTCCAATGAAGACCTTGTTTACAACATAAACTTTTGGATGAAAGTTAAGGTGATGAGTGAACTAGCTATGCACAGAGGAATAAATTTCAGAATTCTTGTCTTAATAATCCTAAACAACGAAAACATGTGAATTAGCGATAACGAACACTCTCAAGAAAGTGCTTATTAATTCTTAATGCTTCTTGGCAGCGATAAGTAATGCTTCTTGAAAGCGATAAGAAATTAACAAGTTTGCGAGATTACGATTTGAGTGTAAAAACAATTCCGAGATGCGTTTACACATCCTATCCGATTATTTCAATAGTACATTCGATGGATGAAGTGCAAAATTTTCTCGATTGCTTCAATCATTGAAACGATAAAAATATTCATTTAGCAATGAAAACATTCATTTTTGGATTCTGTTGTTGGTCAGCCAGGAATTACACGTAAAATTGTGCCAAAAAACATCGGAATGAAAACGAAATCGCAAAAAAAACGTTTGAAGGGATTCAAAATTCAAATAAAAATGCACAATTCGTCGCACACAATTACTCATAATCAGCTTTCGCACGGCATTTACCACTTTACCAATCCACTGACATTTCACTGCTCACAGAAAAGTAAAATCATCGTGCAATTTGGTTACGCTGTTGTGTAGCACTTCCTTATCGAATACCATATGGTTTGCTAAGGATAGCCAAATTTGTTGTGTAACGCTCTTGCATTCAGTGCAAAGAGCAACGTTTCAAAACTTACCGCTATTATAAGTGATGACTGTAATAACATATACACTCCTATAATATATACACCATTCACTCAGACTGATTGCTTTGAGTGCTATGGTGAGTACTTATAAGCAATAGTTTGTCGATTTAATTCAAGTAATGAAACGTGAGCGACAATGAAAGTTACCATAAATACAAGCTTGATCATTGATTTCGCATGCTTCAATCGAGCGCACATCTGTACTGTTGGTATGCGATGATTCTCGAATACTTTCTAGTACTTGCGTAGTCATATATGAGGGTATGATAGCACTCGAGCCATTCTCTTGGATTCCAATAGAATTTTCCGATGAGCTATCACTGGTCGATGAACCGCTTCCGTCTTTATCCAGCTCAGATTCACTCCTAGAACGGATAACTGAATTTAAAAGAACTGTTTGTTCATATAGATCAAATCGCTTGAAACAGATCTAGATTCATGAAATCTAGCGTAATTGAGAAATAATAGAAAATAAGCTTTGAAAAAGGAAAAAAAGAATTCATCAGATGGCTTTTCAAATGGAGTTAATTGAAAATTCTCACTGAAATGTGGAATTAACAAAACCATTCGGAATTAATTTACCAGTCGATAACATCTGATAGCTCTAATGAAATTGTACTTTCATCTGAATGCCGGCGCATCACATCAATATAGGGTTATTGCTTCAGAATAATCAACTGCTTGCTTTTAAATTCTGTAAAGTTCAATACGTCAGTATATACAGCGACGGTGAGCTGAATAAGGACACGTCTTGGTTACTGAATTAGAGATTTTCATTGATCAATCCAATAACTGAAAAATAGGAACGAGCGTTTTTGTGTGAAAAGAAAGAAAACATTATTCTCTTATCGCTCCTATAAACATTCCTGCTGATTCACTCATGGTGGGCGATCAGGCCTTCAGAGAGGATATCATGCTTAAAAAATGAACGTCATTACATATAAGGTGGGAAGTAAGTGGATATTTGCAATATCTTATATGCTTCAAAGAGTTTTCTTTACCATGGGCAAAATCGCTCAGCAATGAGCAAAAATTGCATGCAAAAAGAGCGGTTTTGCTGAAGGAAATTAAACTTCTTCGACCATCGCAATGTTTTTATCGTTGTTTTGAAAGCAAATGTTAGGTAATTCCATGAATGAAAGGAAAGGGAGTCGATTTGCCGTGACCTTCATCACGTTGGATAATCAGCCGAAAAAGATTTAGAATCATTCTTCCGGAATATGTCTCTGTAGCATCAGATGAAGAACAAAATCCTGTGACAAAATGCTACACGCTTGATGCTACTGTTTGAAGCACATAGGTGGATAAGAGGTAAACAATGTTTTAAGATTGTTTTTAGACAACTGCATGGAGCTATTGCTAACATGTTGATGTATAGCAGTAATTCAAATGCTAATATAATTGAATGAGGCAGATTACGCATGAATGCTACTTAGAGGCTATCTAAAACTGCAAAACGAATGATACACAAAATCCTTAGAGTTCTCCCAGAATCGACCTAGATCTGCTAGAGTCACAGTGAATACTGTTTGGAGTAATACGTATATTCTAGTCATTTGAGAACAATTTTATTGGATGTGTAACATCTTAGGGAAACATATGGCTTTTCGCTTTGGTCCACTAAAAGTTCCAAAACGCAATCGACATAATGTCGATCGGCATGAATGCGCAGCCTACGGAAGATTGCAATACGGAAAGATGCAATTACCAATGCAATGCCGCAACATCTAAACTAAATTATTTGACTCATACGAGTATGCAAAAGAACAACATCGCTATAAACGTTTCTAAATCGTCAAAAAGTGAAACACATTTAGCAACAAAGCGAATTGCACTCTCTCATGATGCAAGAATGTTGAATATGAGCAAAAGGCTTGAGAGTAATTCCTCCTGTAAAAGAGCAACAACGAATCTGCTGCTTGAATGAATGCACTCGCATTTAACTAATGGATTCTTCGTGATGTATAGTCGGAAACATATGCATTCACTAATGTCACAGGGGAAAATCTCTTTAGTGTGAGAATTTGATAAAGTGACTAGTAAGGAAAATTGTTGTTCAATAGCATTTTCAAAACATTTGTTCGAAGTAATTGCTCGGACATTAAAAACGAACTCTTCATGGTAAATTTCTTGAACATTTGATCAATATCCTGATTTTTCCCTGTTTTGATGTTCGCATATGACAAGTCATCAAACAGAGGGCAAGAGAGAAAACAGAAGAGAAGAGAGGGGAGGCTCCCGAAGACTGACACTGCTACAGCTGGAAAAAGGGGGACGGAATGCTGCTCTGTCACAAACCTAAAGGGATATGGGGCGTTGAAGTATGAGAGTCACTGATCTATATAATAAGGAAAACACATTGAATGTGTTTAATCAAGTGTACGGTTGTTTTTCCCATATGCGCTCTGAAAATGGCTATTGATGAGGCCGGATGCAGATGGTGATCGTGGAAATGCCTCATAATCCAAGTGAAGCCGTTGATAAAAACTAGCACTGAGCCATTGCCGTAGAGAAATGTGTTCTGACGAGTGTACATCTGAAGCTTTTTGAATGCGTATTAGCAACGCAAATGACATTTGTAGCGACGGCATGAAATAACGAATGCAATTATTCATGATTAAAGTTAGTTAGGATTGGTTTCGTAGATTTTTGGAATGCCCAATAGAGATTATAAAAATTCTATGGTTTTCGACTTCTTCCATTTATACAACACAATAAAGTTTCTTTGCAATAATGTGAAAGATTCATTCACGAAACAACATTTATATTTATAGTAAGTCATTTTTAAACCGCTTATTTACTTATTCAGCAATTAAAACTCAATAAGAGTTCATGTCTCTCTTTCATTTACTCATACCACAAATATTGCATTCTACATTCTTCAACAACCTTCTTTCCACACTGCTAATCATAATAGCATAGCGAATTATCCGTCTTCAGCAAATTGTAACCTCGAGCATTGATGTGGCGATCATAGAGGTGTACGGCTACTCTCCCTATTGCGCAATTATTTCTATGGGAAGGAACTTCAAAAAAATTCAAAAATAGGCCAGAAAGGCATTAAATAAGCTCAATAAACCTTACGAGTGAGCCACTTGAGCTCATTTTCAAAGTTTACAAACAAAATAAATGTTCATCGAATATTTCGAAACGCATTGCTTAATCAGTTGGATTGGTTCCTCGTGCGTACGTGAACACTGAAACTATCATCCTTCGATGAGCAATCGGGTAAACCAAATCAATCAAGCATTTCTTTGTCATCTTAGGCAAACAGTTGGAAGGAAGGAAGCAATTTTATGAATGGTGAGCAGAATGAAATCGTAAACATCGAAATTGATTATGCGCATCGATTGTGAGTGTTGTTGCAAGAAAGCCTAAGTAAAGTTAAGCCAAACAAACAATTATTCAGACTGAAACCGATAAATAAATAAACGTTTGTGCATGGATATGTATTTGTGTGAGTGACATTCTTCTTTCATAACAACAGAAACAATTTATTTGCCTCTCAGCAAAATTCATTTCGACCCACCAATTCATTGTTATCGATCAATCATATCACATATCCATTCATCCATTCATTCACACCTTAAAAACATCCCACCTTATTCATCTTAAACTGTTACTGACACTTCACTATTTCTCATCAACTGTCCATCTGATCATGTAGCAAAGAACTTAGCCGCAACTCGCATCAGTCGTAACATTTAGGGCTTGATACCTGAGAAGAACTCGTAAAAACATTCACTATCATGTGCCATATGGAGGGCACTACTCAATAGCAACAAAAAATTGTACAATTCCATAGGAAATGAATGAAGCTCTTGAAGGTTCATTCATTCAGGGGCAACTCCATCCATATGGTTTTGAGCTGTTTATACTGTGCCACCTTAAAATGGTGTTTATGTCGTTTTGGATACGGTACATCTGTTTTATCCAAAAACCAGTTAAATAATCGAGAATGTACCTCCATACAATGTTAGTTCTTGAGGTATTATTCGGCAACATTCTTCATTCTCGTATCTTCTGATGTGAGTATAATTGGCTCGTTTCAATAGGGTTTTCATTCTTTTTCGAGCTGTTATAATCGCTCTCATAGCTTTTATCACCAAAGTTGTTCTCTTCTGCTAATTTCTCATTCATTTCACGCAACAGTTTAAGTCAAATTCTCATTCCATTAAATATACTCTATAATTGATCATTTGACTGCCGAATGTTGTTCAGCAATAATATTCAATTGCTGTATTGTTGACTTCGGCTGTCAACACTAGTCAATGTATCCAGTAAATAGTAGATGCTACAGAATAAGAAATTGATTCGAATGGTGAAGTGAAATGAGACGAAGTGAATGAGAAAAACTCATCAAGCGAACGGTATTCGCATGCAATAGCTATGAGAGTGATTGCAACACATCTATAAAGAATGAGAATTTGTTTAAATCAGTTTGAAGTGAGCGTGTTACAGACAATAGCTTTTCATGCAGTCAAAATCGATTGCAACAATGAGCAACACAGCAGTCTAAAAGAAGGCCGAGCGATGTCAATTACCATTATGGACGTGCTAATAAGATTAAACGTAACAGTCATCTCAACACAAGATGTGCGATTTCCATATTTAATAGAGGGGGGGGGGTAACGGTGTCCTCCAGATCATTAAAAGGGCTAATGGAGCACCTGAACGTGAGAACCACTGCTCTATTGGAATCCTGGTTAAACACTTATGAAGATCGCCAAGTATTCCGGATAATTCATGGAGGTGCAAATGAATGAATTTCAACTGATGGATTCCTACTGAAGTAGTGTTTTTTTTCTGATAGACATCTAAAGCTCACTAATTTAATTATTCATTGCTGATGTAAATATTAGATGTATTTGATTGCAAAAGTAGAAAGCATTGAATATGATGTTCATATGGATATTTCTATCAGTGTTTTGAAAACGTTCTCCCTCTCATTTGCCTTACTTTGCTGATGATATTGTATTTGCTGAAATCATAATGGAACAATCAACTCATTAGGAATGCTTTCAATTAAGTGTGATAATGGGATGCGTTGCACAAAGAAGTGTATTCAACTGAGGAGGATTCGTTACCTTGGTGACGATGTAGCATTTGATAAGAGACACTTGGATGAAATATTTTGTTGCTCATTATTCCTCAAAATCAGATCGCTTTCACATTAACTCAGCACAATTCCATCAGATATATTCATCGCATTAGATATTTTAGCCAGCATTTCTTTGTACCCATTATTGTTTCGTTTGCTCTATTTCTTCCTATTCGATAATGAGTCTCTTGACTGAGGAGCACTTCTTTCGCTGCTTCTAGTCCACTGCTTCTCACATGTTGGAGATATCCTTTGAGGAAATTTGAGAGTGTCGAAAAGGAGTTTAGGAGGTCAACAAGTCATTGTTGATTGATATTTTTTATTTATTCGTCGATGGGTGTGGGATGATGCAAAGTTGTTGATTAATGCATCGATTCGTTGATTTTCTTGTGATTAATCACAAGAACTTCAAGGAATCGATGTGTTAATAAATGAGGAGGAATTACGATGATGTGAACTGTTGAGGGGGTGGGGACAGTGGAAGGGAACAGTAGTCTACCACATAGTCAAACTGGAACATGGAGCATAAGAGCATGAGAACCACTGGCCCAGTCTAAACATTCAATTCAATACTCAATGCTCAGATTCACCGAAATTTTGAGACCAGTGATATCGTTGTAAGAACCCAACCCATAGGATACAATATTTTGCTAGTATCATACATCAAAATCTGCTACACTATTGCACCTATTTTTTGAGACGCCTTGAAATACGATGCTTCTGTCCATAAGATTAAAGGTGCAGTCCAGAGAAGTACACTGCTATTTCATGCGATGATATTATTCACTTGAGATTACTAATATGGGTTTATGATGGAACTCACTGGGGCAAAACGTTAAAACAGTGCTGGAAATTCATTGATGCTTAGGCTTAAAATGTGGTAGTGAAATGTGAAACTGCTCGGTGGCCAGCAAAGAATAATGTTAATGCGACATTTCTAGATGGGCACAACACAACAAAACGTGGAAGGTGTCCGCGAAATGAATGACGATTCAGGAGTTGCAACTCAATCAGTTAGTGAAGAGGTCCATCAAAAGAGAACTTTCGCTGGAGTGGTGAAAACTGCCATGGTAATTTCCGCTTAAATGACCAATTATCACTTGCATTACCGTAACTATCAATGCAACCAGCTCCATTATCCTATGATAATATTTTTGTAGCGGTAGAATATATCACTGGTATTACTACAACAATTGTTTGTCATAATATCAATCTGTTTTGGAACAATATCAACAATTTGTTTCGTAATTATAATTGTTATCATCACCATTGTTTTTATTACTTCTATCATAATTTTGAGTGTTACGATCATTAACGCTCTAATAGTCATTATTTTAATCAGTTTGGGTGTTTATAGTCAGCACATTTTTCCGCGATTTAAGAGCAGAGAATGAAAATTTAAAATACTCAAGAATCAGTTAATAATACTTAACAATAATGATAGTAGGCTCAAGAGGATACTTTCCAGCACATTCAACTGAACTTCTATTAAGGCAGTACGAAACTGGGTGTTGTCCGTTCAACCGGAAGAAGGTGCGAATGACGATCGTAACTCTGAGCTGAATGCATCAATTGTATTCGATCCACCGGCTGTCGCAGCACAAACAGCGGCCAGGCTAGAGAGCCGAAATAGTCGGACGAGTTTGTTGCCAAATCAAGCGCCGGATAGGTCGAAGCAACCACCAGAACAACAACAGCAACAACCACAACGTAAACGTTGCAGTTTCAGTAAACGGTTGAAAAAATCCATCAAGTTAGACCAATCGCTCTGTTCGCTTTTCAATATCCTGTCTATTACCAGTCAGCTTTCACAAAAGCTATCGTTTTAGTGGTCAATTGACCAGAAAAACTTCGCCATGGGCAATTTTTGGTTTTCGGTAATCGTTTAAGTTTGGTTTTGCGAGAATGGATTCGGTCAGGTTGCAAGGCACCAATTTTACGTTAAGAGAACAGGTTTTGACAGGTCCATAATATTCTTCACAGTTCGACCAACGTCCTCGTGGCTGTATTACTGGACGATGATCACATCAGTGGGATGCTTCTATAATCTTTTGATGGTTGTTATCTTTGTGTTCGTCGACATTAGTAGATATTACTTCTACCATTGGCTCATTTGCAATTCAATATTCGATTTCATCTTCCTCGTCGACATTCTTGTGCAGTCAAGAGTTTGTAAGTGTCTTATCATCGTGATTAAGCAATTCTGGTTTATGTTCTCTGAAATCAGTTGACTCCAAGAAGCGATATAAAATGCCACTGGGTACCGCTTGTAAGAAGTCACTCCATTCGCATAAAGTTCTGCTACCTGAATGCTTCAATTGGTGTGTCATATTGTATCGTAAGACATTATATGGGTCTTGAAAATCAGAAATCAGTGCTCGAAACGTTTAAGCAAACTGATGCGATTCACTTCATTTGTTCATTGCCATATCTGTCGATGAAAGACGACTGCAGAAATATATCTGTAAATAATTGGCCGATGCGAAGTGATAATAATTTTAAAATTATAGCTTATCTGCACGATGGTGCATTAGTAAACGATGTGAAGCTGCTTGCGAAACAGTACTCAAGAACGTAAGGCGAATTTGATGCAATTCATTCAATCAAGTACAAAATGGAAACTGAAAAATCCAAACGAATCAGACAAATTCAGCAAATTTATGGTGGCGCTTCAACATTCAACCGTTAAGATCACAATAAAGAAAACAATGATCAAATATTAGCGCTCAATTTTAGATTTACCTAGACTCTGTTTGAATTGTTCAAATTCTGCTTGAATTGTTGACAAAGTAACGTCTTGTTGGCTATTGTCACAGAAAAATTATGAGTGTGGCTTGATAGTGAATGTGAGAACTGATGTTTCAGTAGCTCAAAACTTTAGAATATTCTTCTGGTTGGATGTACTATGCTTATTTCCACTGGATTTTCTGCTCTTCATACGCCGTGATTTGTCACTGGTGCGTAGTAATCGTCTTTTGAAATCGTATCGCTTGAAGCAAGTCATTGAGCGAACTCAAATGCGAACAAACTGGCCAAATGGTTTCAAAGTCTTTGTGCTGATCACAACTTGTGTTGTAATGTTTCACTGGAACGCATGTGCGTACTATCTGATTAGTGTTATGGCCGGAACTGACGGTAAGTTCAGAGAATAATACATCATTGATTCAGTTATTCATGACTTCAGTATTGCGTACACATTACAACCGCCTGCCTGATATTTTTGTTCTTAAGCATATGAACATGTTAACAAAAGCGCTCTATATGATATTCCATTGAAACAAACGAGAGCATGCTATCAATTGAAGCACTGAAACAGCACTGAATGAGTGAAGTTTAAGAAATATGGAGGTGAAGAAGCCGGTTTTCTAGTCGAATCATGACAGATTCACTAGGCTCTTTCCATTGATAACTCTCTGTGACAATGTGAAAAATATTCTAGATGAAGATACATCAGTATGGCAGTTTACTTATACAAAAATTGCAAACTTAGTCCTGCCAACGTGTGAAATTCTACTCTCTGAGGATGCGGATGAAGACTGTTGGTTCAATGAAACTGGTAAAGATGTCGATAATCGAATGGATTATGTCACTGAAATGATGGATTATTGGCATGACAAGTCAGTCACACTTAGCTGTCACTATTGCTTATTTGTTCTGTTTTCATGTTTTACACATGGAAATTGCCTTCAACCAATTTTTTTTTCCATTTTGCTCACCATAAAAAAGTTAATCTGAATGATTTGTTTCTTATAATCTTCCAATATTTTTTCTTGTTATCACTCCGATCGTAGTGCTTCAGCAGTTGTACATAGTACAGTTTGATGGCAAATTGGACGTCTAGCTAACAAGTTTCTCATCGATATGACACAAATAGAGACAGGCAACAAGGAATCACTTCTTCACTTTCAGTTGTGAAACAATAACCCGGTTTCAGAATCACGGTAATACCCTTTTCGAATTTCACAAAGGAGTACGCGTTGAGCATGTATTGGTCATCGTTAACACTCACCACATGTGGACAACAAGTATGATTTCAAATATATTAATTCACTCTTCCAGATGTGTTGTTCTTCAGTGAGCAACTCATCTCGCCATGAAAAATGCAGTGACTTCAAACAATGAACTGTGAATGATTGATGTTTTATGTGTGCATTGCCTGAAGTCATACGAAAAGCTATAGCGTAATTGAATTCAGCCGTATCCACTGCAATCCATCGAGAACGCTCTCGAGATCGTCGACACTCTCATTGGACTTCTCATATTTGCGGTCATCATTGGCTCAGTGGGCAATGTCGTGTCGACAATGAACCGAGATCAATCAGAATTTCAAGATATCCTGGACAGTATTAAATTTTACATGAATTACAGGTGAGAGGTTTCTCATTGCAAAATGCATTTCGCAATTGCTAGACACAGCCTCTTAGAGGTGAAGTATATTGTTTACTGTCTCACGTAGTAGTTCATTAATTAGTGGTAATGAATGGAGAATGCTGAAAGGCAGATGCTCCAAAAAAATGGTCAATTTCTTAGGCTACATCGTTCAATCGTTTTCATTTTTGTTCGCGTTCATTCTAAACCCAATCGTTCACAAGCTGATTGCTTGCTGATTGCTCGCAAATTTAATGATTTTGCAGGCAAGTGGATCCTGACATTCAGAAGAGAGTTTTGGCCTGTTGCGAATACAGTCATGAACAACGCATTAGCACGGATGAATTTGTATGCTCATCTGATTCATTCATTTGTTTTGCGTTACTTTAACCCTTCCGATTGAAGCTTGTTTCATTGATGCACTAAAACGCTTCACAATATCTATCCATTTCGACGATTTCATAAAAAACAAGAGTTCCGCAAGAATTATCAACAATTCTCGACGGTTTCAAATTTTATCAGATGAGTTAGTGGAGTATTTCAGCTTATTCTACAAGCACTTCCAACAAGACTACAGGGACAGTTGGCCGTTCACATGCATATGGACACGCTGAAACAAGTGGAATTGTTACAAGTGATTCATAATTACTCGATAACTGACAATGAGTTGTTTCCCGATTTAACCACTTTATATTTTGAGCTGTCATTACCAATCGATGCTAGAACCAAAAAGGTTTTCACAAGCTGCGATTTTGAAGGAATTGTGT
Organism: Anisakis pegreffii; assembly: GCA_035041965.1. Classification (NCBI taxonomy): domain Eukaryota; kingdom Metazoa; phylum Nematoda; class Chromadorea; order Rhabditida; family Anisakidae; genus Anisakis; species Anisakis pegreffii. The sequence goes on along the minus strand of JAPYMA010001253.1, from coordinate 14,495 downwards.
GATATTTGTTCTACCATGCGCGGTCAGTAGCAGTTTTCATGGTCACTCATTATTATCCAGCGAATGCAGTATGAGTACTGCTATTTCGGCTTGTATTTGAGGTTTTCGAAAGAAAAAGAACTCAATATTCAGCGGGTTGTTCAATTACTTGTCATGTCAAGCGAATCTTCTTGCTAAAGGAAAGAAGAAAATTTCATTCTTTCAATGTCATGTCAAGCGAATGTTCGTCAGTGAGAATTCCTTATTTGGTCGATGCTCGTCCACCTGTTTGTCTGTCTGCAAATGATGGCGCAAAAAGATGCGTCTGAGTAATGATTACTTAGCAGATGTACGCCTCTTGACGAATAATTCATGGTGCCATTTGACTGTTTGCATGATCTGAGTAAATTTCTGAGAGGGACTCCGTACGTGCAGCAAAATTTTTTTGCCCAAGTTTCCCATAGGGCAGTCGTCTTGTTTGTTGAATGTGGTTCTGTTGCAGGACTGTGAGCCAGGACTATTATATGAGTTGGTATTGAGAATACAGTTTCGCATGTTCGGACCAAATGACTATTTGTGTCGACGAGGTGAACTGGCCAAGGTTTATTTTCACTCTCGTCAAGTAGAATAAATTCTCAGAAGTCCATTTAAATCCAGTTGATAAGTTCATCGACTCAACGATGTTTTCATTATATTCTCTGATCGAAAGTTAACAGCAGTTGAACCCTGAAAACATCCACTAAATACTTCATGAATGTTAATCATGCTCATTGGTCATCTGCTTACAATTAGTTTGAATATCGTGGGAAATCATTGCGTTCAATGAAATCATTGCACAACATTTGAATCATAGGTGGTGATTTCAGGAGATGTACATTGTGAAAAGAGGGCAGCTGAATTACGTGAGTGATGACGGCAGTACGGTTTTGAAGGTCTTGAAAGAGGGCAATGTTTTTGGGCAACTTTCTATACTGAATCTGTCAGGTGATCGAAGTCTTAATAAACATACGGTTGCCGTGCGATCTCGAGGATATACGGACGTTTATGTGTTAAGGCAAGAGGACGTTTGCGAGGTGCTGCAAGAGTATCCTGAAGCGCGACAGGTACTCTTCAAAAAAGGTGCGTGCGTTCAAAGCGATTGAATGACTCAATCAAAAACTTCTATCAAAAACTCACCATCAATTCGAACGATAAAATGATGAATCCCATTTCTGTTTCAGCAAAAGAAATGTTGATTGCTGACGATATGTGGGAGGAGAGTTTGGCAGACGAGGATGATGATAAATGGGCCATGTTAACTTTGGAAGAGCAACTGATGGGACTTGACGGCAACATCTCTAAGGTGGACCAACAAATTGCACAGCTCTATCAATCATTCAGTGTTAGTTCAGTACCTTTAATCTAAGCTTTAGTCTTTGATTCGTTCGTCCATTCAACTCAACATTTATTCATACGCTCTATTCACTGTTTCATTGCTCAGTTAATGTTCAATCAATGGAACGTTTCATTTCATGAATTTTTGTTTGTGCTAAGCAATTATACGCTATCGTTGAGTGAAATTAGTAAGCGTACAGTAAGTGTGAGGTGAGTGAGTATTTTGTATTTTAAGGATTTGTCTATGAGTTTGAAACAGCGGATGACGAAGCTTGAAGCAGTGTTCGTTGAGAATCGCCGACAAATCAAGGAGGACTGTGCAAGTGTATTGCATTGATATTGACCAGAAAATTACACATTGGAAATGACAACAATTCAAAGGTGTTTCATGTTCCGGGCATAACTGAAGGCGGTCACGCATAGATTTATACGTAAATTACGAAGTGATTGTTGTGAACGGGTAATTATCGTAATTGCCATTATGTGGTACGAAACTTTTTTTGAATGATAAATACGGCTGAAAATAAAGACTGATTGTGCGAAAGTGATGACCGATTTTGTAAGAAATTATGAAATTCTCTGCTGAAATTGAAAAGACAGACGCATACCGTGAAATTTCCGCTGATTCAGTTGTGCGTTATTCTTGATAAATTATTCAGCTTCAATTCAGTACCACTCACTGAGTGTTCCAAGAATACACCTTGCGAAATCGTCATTTAACGAACTCAATTGCTGCTTTTTCTAGGCTAAACTTCAAATTTGCATTGCTTGAGTTTTCGAAGTGCTATTCCCAAGTACACTGTACAAAGATGCATTTTTTGTTGCTGTCGAAAACGAAATCCAAAGTTACCTTACTAACTTTGAGTGGAAACATTTGAATCTCGAGATTGAAGTGCGGATTCGATATTGATGGTTGTGACGGAATATTGATTGCAGCTTACAGAGCCTAATCCTGCATGCTTGCTTCTCTCTGCAATCATCGAACCAACAATGAACCTTCAAAAACGAACACACTTTTGTTTTTGCAAGCAACTAAAGCGATGAACATTTCAGACACAAAAAAAACGGACTTCATTTCATCCGTTCAACCTGAATGGCTCATTACATTATAATACTCGCCCAGCATGCATCGTTCCTTAGGCTTGAACATTTTTTAATGCATTTTTTACATAGCAATCAAAATGGCTTGAAAACAGATAGCGTGTTTCACTGAGGGTGCTTCGATAATCACATCCGATAAGGAACTGAGAAATGTATTCTTTTGAAGTAAACCTTCAACGTAAACTGCTACTTACTCTAGACAGCTTACATGCGGAGGTCGTATTGAATGACGACGTATCCAATCTGCGACTGTCCACTCTGTGGCTAAAAGCTACTATCGTAATAATACGTCCACTCAGTTTATTTATTCATTTGTTTATCTGGACCTAGAAGGAGGTGTTGAATCGGAACCGTATAAAATTGTGAGGTATTGGCTGAAGATGTGAAAAAAAAGAGTTAACTGGAGTGGGATTTATTGAACAGAGGTGCGGTGATGTGCATTCGGGCAATTCACAAGTGATATTGCAATCGTATGAAAATTTATGAAAGGATTTGATGGAGACTGCTCAAAGGATCACTTGGAAATCCCTTCTAACAAATCATTTAAGCATTAAAAGCGACTAATATCGTTTTGAATGCTTCACAAAAAATGTTCCACTTAAAAACGACGTCTTTGGACAGACTTACGATTAGATTTGTGAACACAACAAAAAACATCAATGAATTATTGAATTATTCAGCGATATTAGCACATGCTCATTTTGCAAATTAAAACGTTGTTTTCACTGATGGATAGGTCAAATTTTGACATTAATGTTTTTTCGTTTAACATGGCTCGTTCATACGAATTGATAATGAATGTCATTCAAATCACCTCTGTGCTCAATAGTTTTTCTGGAATAGCGAGGTTGTTCTGCAGTTGAATCCAAATCTGCTCAACACAAACGTTCACTTCTCGGTGGAATCATAATGTGTTCAATTTCAAAGGATTCTCCAGAGACGAACTCTGATCGATCAGATTAGGAAACAAACGCGAATTTAGGGAAAAATTCTGTTGAACTGTGAATATTGGAAAAGCCATCGTGCTTATCTAAGACTATGTCACACTTTGGATAAACGAATCAAACGCAAACTACTGGAATATCACTTGACGGACATACTCGGTTTTTAATGACCATAGAATATGCCTGCGAATTCAGTTTATACGAATGATGCGGAGGGATTAAAAAGTTCGCAGTAGCATTTGATCGTGTTTAAGGGGTCTTGAACAACGTGCGGAATTATGAAGTGTTGCATTAAGTGGACACAATTGCAAATTAGTGGATTGATGGACGAGTGAAATAAATGAATTCTCAAATCGTTTGAAGGCGTGCGCAATCTAACGAATCGACAAGCCAAACTTTTCAGTCTAATAGTAGTTGCTGTGTTTCTTGCGGTGCATTATTCGTTACTATCGAACGTTGCTGTCGTCTACTCGTTTTAGTCAACCACTGGACCCATTTTCATGTCGTGTCGTTCCTTTTCACCTATCCTTTTGCATCTCCCTATTCCACTTCCTCTTTCTGCTACTTAACCTATTTATCGTAATTGCTTATTTCCAGTAGACTGATTGCTAAATAATATTGAAGGCTCCATTTGCTACCATTCATTACCCGAATCAGTACACACAATCACTCCAAACGGAACACTTCATTTGAAACTGAGTAAAGTCAAAATATTTTCCGATCACGCACACTGAACATTTTCACTTTGGCAGATATTTATAACAGTTGATAAAACTATGCACAGGTAAACGTGGTGTATGAAGTATCATAATTCCATTTGAGTCTTTCTGGAGATCGGTTCAGTTCCATCATTCAAAGGGTTTGAGTAAATAGTTTCAGCTATATCACGTAGTAATTTCTTTGGCCAGAAAAATTTTCGATTACCCGTGAAACTTTGTGTTTATATGATGAGCGATTGCATGAAATAGTGGGTAATGTTATCAGTGATGAACACTCGATACCGCACAAATGAACTGATAGCTCACAAAAAAATCCATGACCATCTTCGCACCAAACGCTCCTTTTGATGATTTCATCAGATCGTTTGCTGTTGCGGTAACTTGAAAATTTTCTCGAATGCACCAGCTTTTGGCCAACATGAGAATTACTCTAGGGACAAGTTTATGATCGTGTTGCATGGTTGCGTGAGCGTTTTGTGAATGCTATTTAGCAGTTAAATATCCACAGTTAATGCAGTAATATCGCACGAATGAAATTCATTATTATGAACATTTATGGCGCACACACACACACTTCATGATGAGTTGCGAGTAATGATGGGTTGTTTCTTATGTGGTCAACAAAGCGATTGATATTTTATTGCTGTGAGGTGGATTCGGAACTGCTGCTTGAGCATTATGAAAACCTATTATTAGACCTATTATTACTCTACTGCTAAGTATTAGGATTTGACTTACGTCGTGGTTGTTTTCTGTGCACTTTATTAGAGTTTGCAGTATTCCTTTCGAGAGCATTCTTTCTCAGTACCACCGAATATGATCTAGCTTATGGTGTTAAGCAATCATCAAATAGGTTCCGACAAAGACTGAGAAATTGCATTCATGTTCCGCTATAATGTCATATGTTTATCACATTAAACGCATGATTACCTGCATTCATATTGTATGCATGCATAAATCGCTTCTGCGCCAGATAATGGCGGCGATATGTTTGGCATGCCCACTTCCTTCATCCACCTGCATCAATACTCATTCAGAAATTCAATAAATCCTTGGCACTGTGCTATTCTAACAACGAACGATGTACATTTTCATCATCAATATATGCTGGAATATATATTCAGATGTTAACGACCGTAACACTGATTATTAATGCCAATGAATATCGAATTAATTTTCATCACGATTGTATTGCTGCCAGCAAAAGGCATTGAACAATGTCATTGAGCATTTGATTAGCACGTTATTATTGTCCCCATCGTCTTCTTAATTACAACGATTACGAAAACTCGAGAGACTCTCCTAATGAAATTTTTTTGCATGTAATTACTACCTTATGATATAATCTATTTATGCGATGCATACAATTTGTTGCCAGTGTGCAGAAATGATGAGCATTCACTCAATACTACAAGTGAATCGCTCTGACGAGAAACATGTCTAACGTTCATCAGCAATGAAGGTAATAGTTTTACGTATTGTCACAAATAACATTCATTGAGTCAAAAAGTAGATTTCGGAATTCAACAACTTTCTGACTGTCAACGATTCGTATTTCTTGCGAATATTTTTCGATCTTTCAACAAAGTCCGCTAAATGAATAGATCATAGATTGATCTACTCACATAGAGTGCTCATCAAACTTTCCGTCTTCAATGGGTTGTTGTTGTTGCTGCTGTTTGATCAATGTGAAATTTCAAATGTAAAAGAACAGAAATTACCGATAACATTGAAGCAGGATCAGATGCTTATAAGCTATTAAACATTCAATTCGATTGAAATGCTGATTTAAAAAAAAAGAATCTGCAGATGTGTGATAACGCCACTGAAAAGTTGATTGTGAGTAGATTGTGGTTAGTCGGAATAATTGGAACGTCACTGGCAATGTTTGGAGTGATATCAAATGCACTGCTGGCTGTTCTCTTCTTATCTCATTTGAATTATCGCAATTCACCGTTCTTCTTCCTTGGATTTGTTGCATTTTACGATACACTTCTCGATTTCACGTATATCATTCTACTGGTTAGTTCACCTCATCTTCGGTCGTTCACCTCTCAATACACTATATAAACGCAATTGCAATGACGCAACTAGAGGAGGACATTTATATGTGTGGAAATTCTAAGAAATCACTTGAGCTAATTGATGAACTAACGAACATTTGTGAAGAAATTATTTATTTGCACATGTTCACGGTCATGCTTAAATGAAAATACCTATCGGGGAATATTCATTCATTTATAGCCTATACCGACTATAGCCGAATATCTGGATGATTTGCCGATGTATCATTTCTGGCTGGAGTACGTTAGACCTGGATATTTCCTTGGTCAAATTTCGAAAATCTCTTCTGTATTATGCCTTATCGTTGCATCATTCGAACGTTACTTTATCACCAAACACTGGACATTCACTGGATTTGAGCAGCGCACACGATGGCTCATCCTTATTTTTGTTGTTCTTCTGGCCATCTCGGTGAAACTCACCACATTTACGGTTGGTTTTCTCCGTTCCTCTTCGCTTACATTAGCAAAATCTCCGGATAAGCAGCCTCGAAGTTTTCTCCATACACAATGCGTGGTATTGCACTTGCGACAATATTTGCGACAATGTTTTGTCTTCATTCGATTTCACATGTCCATTTTATCAGAGAGTCTGTCAAGCACGATTCTCTGTCCTTCCATTTATAGCCTCAAAAAAAAATGTTTTCTCTCTCCCTTCCTACTTCCTGACAATCAAATGAAGTTTAAATTTGTAAATTACGAACAGTTTTCGCCGGTCAATCACATTCGTTAATGAATTTTTATCGTCTTTGCATCGAATCGACAGCCCCTTTCGCATTTTAAATCTCCCAAAGCAATCAAAACGGTGACTTTTTTCGACTTCCATGATAGTACAACACTAATTCGACCATTGATTTTTTTTGTTTGCATTATTCTATCACCAACACGCCGCGCTATCAAAAGATAGCCATAAATCACGGAATTTTATGTGTTATTCAGACGTGTGCTCGAAGCTATTCGCCTCACCAACGATGTTGACTGAACGATAAATTTTTCCATTCACATTCCCACTTTTTTATGGGTTACTTTCAGGCGGAATGATGGCCCACAAAAGATAATGCAATTAAGTTTTTACAGCTGAAGTTTGCAGCTGTAAAATTGTTTTTGAATATTGTCCCTCTTGAGAGTTGTACACAAATAGCTCGTAAAACCAATAACCACCAGATGCATGAATGGAAAATATGTAAACCTTTCATAGAGATAGATGAGTGCTTTCCGAGACGAGTATATTTCGTCCTCTGCCAATCGAATTATACTCATGTTTACTGTGAGGTTTCTGAATAGGCTTGTGATCAGGCTCGTGGAACGATCCATACTCTTAAAAGTGATTAAAATGCAGCCTTTTGAACATATAAACTCGTACGCGGTTTGATGGGTGCCGAACAAATGTAACTGAGCAAATGAATGAATAATTGCCAAAACAATTTACTTTCTAGAATGATTCACTCTCCAATAGAACTTCCTCCAACTAGCTTTACCAGGAATTCTGAACTGTGAATATTTCGATTTCATGCATTTATTCACCTTCTCGGCTCGTCGATTAACTCATATGATTGCTCAGAAATACGCTTCAAATAGTTCTGCGAATCGTCTTCAATGAGCTCACAATTATGCGCTGATGATTATTTACTAATGCGTTTGCGTGTTCAGCAACCATATAAATATCAGAATTCAATGCATGAAACAACTGAGTGTTTATGAATCCCAATATGCGCATAAATAATGCAAACATCCATTAGCACACGTTCTTATAGATGTGTTACGTATTTATTTAGCTATGCAACAGGTTTTTTACTGAAAAACCATTCTTGAGTGCATCACATTCAAATGACGTTATTGATTCGGTTCTCTCACAACAAATTTGAATGCACTTTTGAGAACTCATCAGAATTTCAAATCCAAATGATGTCGTTTGATATTTGGTGAACGTTTTCTACATCCTCATAACAGCCGGGCATTTTCAACCGAATACACGCATAGACTCTGACAATTCATTATCCTAAAGGTCCAGTTCGTTGATTGATAGAATCACAATTTTGTTTGCAAGAAAATTTACACTGATCTGTCGACATAAGAAACTTGTCGAGCTCGCATATTTGTATTTTGTAAACGTCTGATAATTAATCTATTCATTTTCCCAGTCAGTCAATAGATAATAATGCAGGAATATACTACCAACAAGTTTATCACTAGAACTTCATCAGTTAAGCCATTAAATTCTTGCAATAAACTTCATGATGAGAAACATTTTATGGATGACGATAACGACCATCTATCAAAAATTTGTTTCCGTGGTCACATTCATCAAATAGAGGTACCAACAAATGATATGACAAATCAAAACTTGTAATTAGCAGATCAGCATTGAGCAGTTTTTACGCTGAAATACACCAAGGTGGATGTGCTGCTGCTTTAAGAAGGTGTTTTTTGAAGGATATTACAATTGTGAAAATGCCGATGTGTGATCGATTTCGAAAATATAAAGTGGGCAATCTCAGCGACGATGTTCTGATGTCGGGAATTTTCAATATTGTCACAATTTTTTTGCCTTTTATAACGCTTGTCTTCTTGAACGGCGGTATTGTTATGATGCTGAACAAGCAACACATACAGGTTTGACGAAATTTGCCACGTTTCTTCTGTTGACTAGGGTTTTTATTCAATAGAAAAAATTAAGGGTCTATGTGTCGAACAAATTTTGAAACGAGACGAGACGACATGAATCAACTCATCTTCGCCTTAGAGACTGTTAAAATCGGAGGATTATTGAAACGTAATGATACTTCATGAGTAACTGAATAATATTTGCAGAGACGAATAGTGAATTCATGATTATTTTGGATGAATTTTTAAAAATATTCATAATTAAGTGCGTTGAAGAATTGAAAAAGTCAAAAATTTAGACGAAACTGAAGAATTTGAAATGAAAACAAAATTTCTTTGATAGAAACTGCTGAATCGCTTCAGTTGAACGATTGTAAAAACGTTCAATTTGCTTTTAAATATTCTCGAGTAATTCACTGAAACTTCCATTCAAAAAATAATGATCTAGAGCTGAGTTCCCATCTTGAAATGGAACATGAAAAATCTGAGAAACTATCATACGAATATCTTTCAAAATGACGAAAAGTCTAATCTGATAGTGTTGCTTTGCCATTCCCATCAGTTGCATTTTGCACTTCTTTCGGATTAAAATTTTCCCATCTGCTACAAATATAAGAGAAGATTTAGTATAAGGTGAATAAGCGATACATTTTACATTGAGTTATATAAATTCAACCACTTTAAACATCAGCTCTGCTTCAATCACCTTCAACTTTTTTAAAATTCAAACCGCTTGAATTGTCTTTTTAAAAAAATTGAATGTTCCGAAGAAAGGTATGGACATTTTTGAAATAACTCTCGATTGACTGACATTATAAGAAAAATTTTTTGAGAGCCGTTTCTATCTTGCCTAGTCGCAATGCTTCTTATCGAAGAGAAATCCATTTCGAAACACAGACTCTCCCATAGGCTGCTTTCTTAGACATCAGCTGCACATCGCGTAGTAGCAGAATACTATCTACACTGATCGAATATTCGAATGGTTCAACGACGCAATCTCAGAATACTTCTTCTTACACAATAGTTCATACCTTTATGATCTAGCATCAGATTTCATTGCAATTTCTTCTCCACTGGCAACATTTTTCGAGCATTTATGTTGAAGGAACTTCGCTCACTTATAACGGAATTGGCGATGGGACCAGATATAATGAGAATGAGGCGACGTACAATTCGAACGGCAACAAACACTCTTATCGTAATTATAAGCGCCTATTTGATCAGTAATTTACTCAACATGATGATCACACTTTGTGAATTCCTCCGGCCTGGTTAGCTGCATCTTTCATGCGAAACGCATCTTTCATACACTTCGGTGCTAATTTTATACGTATGCTTCCTATTCTCATCATTAACCAGCTGATACCAACAGTATGTTGGTTATCAGTGTGAAAAGTGGATGCCATGTCCAGTAATTGCAAGATTTGTCCTATGATCGGTTTTCTGAACTCAGCTGAATTCAGAACTGAATAATTCATTTAAGATTTTTTACATCGAGATCATCGACAGCTCTATCGAATCACAAGTGATATGGCATCCGTATTGACGGTTCTGGGTAATTTGATTCGATGTCCGGCGCATTTGATCTCAAGTAAAGAATTGCGTGAGCAGTTCAAATTGATGTTATTCGGCGAAAATAAAGTTGGTTATTTGCATGCACTCATCCATTTCATTTTCTATCTTAAACAAACACGACTGGGAATGCAGTGACAGCCTGGATTGCTGTCGCCGATAAAGTGACACCTTCGATTGAGAATATAGTGAAAAACCGGCGCAGATAGAAGATGTGGTACTAAGGAGAACACCTAGATTTGATAGAGCATGTGATGGACCCGTGGTGTACTGCAGTAACAACTCGAACAGCACAGAAAACTTGCTTCGATTCCATGTTTGTCCAAAAATTTGTGTTGAATTTCGATGTGATTGAGACAGCACTTTGAAATGCAGTAAAAAGTTCGAAAAGCGATCTGTTCCAGCAATCGCACATTCAGTTAGATTTTCTTTGACCTAACAATGCACGAAAAGCTTGTAAAAATATACCGAATCGGATGTCACTGACCATTTTGAGTTGTAAAGGTATCGCTGATGGCATTTCGTACTGGACGAAAAGTGCTTTTGAAAGGAAAGCCACAAGCTAATGCGCTGTTCCAAACTCTCATTATGACCCAGTTGTAGTGAATTCAAGTTAATGAAGAAACGAGACTGCAGGTTGTTGTTGCGACAGCCGCCACAGCACGACGATCGTCACAAAAGGTTGAAGCACCGTGGTTATCGCTGCTGATCGTTCCAGAAGAACCTAAGCCATCGAGATCGCTCGATTACGGGATGACACTCGTTGATCGATTGCGACGAGTGAGCGATAATCTAGCTTTTCGACACGACTCTTCAAGTCCGTTGCCTATACCTCAGACTGACGAGTATCGCCGCCATACTTATTGCTATGGTAATCGATTCGCAGTGCCGCAATCCGAAACAATGATCGAATTATTTGAAAACACAAGCAGCAATAATAATGAACAACAACACTTCGATAACGATTTAAGTATAGGATCGAATTCAAATGGTGTTATTATGGTTTGATTGTGAAATTATGGTGTTATTATGGTTTGATTGTGTCGTGAATCTGAGTAAGTGGAGAGTGATTGAAGTTGACCGTTCGCTGACTTTGTGATGTGCGATTATGAGATAGATTGCATCAACCTTAACTGCAGGCCGGCTCAATAATGGAATCTACCTGAGAAAGATATAACTCTTATAAGGTCACTTAATTCGCATACAATACTTCTGTACCGTAAAATCTGATTTTACTGAGTTCTCCCGTTAGCATTTCGAATTATGAACACTACTCTGTCGGTTTGTTTCTTGAATATATCTTTGAATTCGGTTTTCATACAAATGCATCCTATTTTATCTGAGTCTCGGAAGTTATTGGTTGAACTGGAGACCCTTCTGATGATTCCACGATGCTCATAATCTCATGAAGCTCAACAACGTATAAATGTTTCTGTATTTGTTCTGCTGGTATATGTATCGTAACTAGCGCACAAGTCTGCATAAGTAAAAGATGTGATATCGAGATAAAAGAGAATGCATTAGGAATGTTTGAGAGATGAGGCTGTGATCACAAGGCTGTGATCTACTGGTGTCATACCGTGTTTGAACATCCAACGAGCATCAAGAGAGTGGCTCTTCTATGCTTAATTCAAAAATCGTTGCTGAATTTCGATGTAGTTGAAAGATTGAAACAACGGTGAAAAATAAAGAGCATTCAGCAAAGCCAGTGGGAAAATGAACAGTTTTATGATAAACTTTTTGCTCCAGACCACATCTTATCAATAAGATTATTGTTCTATGCAAAATAGGACACTGTAATGGTGATGGCTGCATTCTATTGAATGAACAGCAAAAATTCAAGGATAGATGAATTAGGTAAGGATGATAGTAAATATCAATGAAGATTCATTCAACACAATGAAACAAGGCAGAAGAACGACATCAGAATTACGGAATCTTTGTATACAGCGATCCGTAGAGTGGTACGATTGCAGTCAAATCGTTCGACAATAAATGACATTGATGCAGTGTCACTGATTGAGATTGAATGTTATTCATGCTTTGTATTGTTGCATCAAATTGAAGATAAATAAAAATATGGAATGAGACCAATTGGTATGTATGATGAATACGATAAGCCTGGTAAATATAAATTAAATGTTACTATGCCTGATGACTATGAATGTGAGCAAATTATTGCGCTCTTGCTTCAATGTATTCTTATGCCTTTAAACGTACTCAGAGCACTAATACACAATTCTAGCTGTTGTAGGAAGCAACCAACAAAATTTTCTGCTACGAGCGAACAGATTATTTGGTTCTTTTTATTTCCAAATCGGGATGCAGTGAAAATTTTAAAAATATGAAGCTTGAAAACACTCATCCCAGGTCTTAACAGCTTGCGACCCGTGACATAAATGCAGCTCGTAAAGGGTCCCAATGCTACTCTTGACGTCGTTTTTTTGGAGTTTGAAGTGGATATATAACGCGACCAACTGAACACTCTCTGAAGGCTGTATTTGAGAATCGCACGATATGATAGAATCATGAAAAGGAGTAGAAATTAGTGAAAAAGTATCAGGGAATTGATTCACATTGAAAAGATAATTCTTTAGTTAGTTTTTCAATGTTTCATGGCAATTTTCATCTAATGATTCTACACATCAATAAACAGCAAGCAGACCATCCCAGAAGACCAATTATTTCAATCTCATTAATGCTTTTAAGAGTTTCATATTCCAGAGAGACATAAAACATTTTCGTTTCAGAACGCTGCAAATTACGATATAATACACATCGGGGCTGTTCTTTTCCCTTGGATTGAAGACTGCATCCCTGCCATTCAAGATACCAATTTTTGAGGTGGTTATACCAAACCAAAACCGGTTGTGGGAAGTGAAAATTTAAAGAAGAAAACCATTTGTACATAGATAAAAACCATTAGGAAAAAGGGAAAATCTGAGGAGCAGGGTCCTTACAATGTTGTGACAGGTCGGTTTCTGACGAATGTTTTGTTTTCTCCAAAACAAATTTTCTCCTTTCGGTTATGCTTCTTTCCAGTTTACAGTAATGCACTCTTACAGCAAACAACGATAAACCTCAGCTAATTGCATATGTTCACGGGTTTCAGAGGTACATTTTCTGAACAAAATACATAGTAATATTAACTGAAAATGATTCCGATGCAGTTTCTCGTGTCCTTCAAAAGGCTTGTGTACATTCAGGTTAGTATTAATCGAATACACTCTGAACAATGCGGATATTCCAAGATGCAATCAATCACAATGCTAATAAAGACTGATGATGAAATCTGAGCGTAATTTCATGTCGGTTGGAATCCGACCGACTTGACTGTGCATCATTTCGACCGTGGGAATTCCGACCGACTACCGGCATCGTTCAATTGGATCCTAACCGTCGGAACTCTGACCGAAATTGTCGAATTTTTCCGACCGATTGTTGGTCGGCGGCCATCACTAATTCATATTGCTACTTTCAGTGTGATTATCTCATAATTAGTAACATCGCTCTGACTACTAATTGAGCTCAAGTTCTTTCTAGCATACAATCTGTTTCATCTTTTAATTTTCGCGAAATTAAAAATTCCCATCTAGAACAAAGAAGACATCTCGGTCTATCCAATGCAGTCATTGTGAGTATGAATAATCCAAAGTTCAAACTAAGGTGTTCAGCGTTAGCTGTTCTCAAGAATAACCAACCACAGCAACATTATCAGAAAATGAACCGATTCAGTCATATCATAATGCTTACAGTTTGAGATTTACATTTATTCCACATCACTCACGATCAGTAATTTCGCTTTTACATGTTGCGTAATGTTAATTAATTCATTTTTGATGTATATAGGCGTTTATAATGCTTCGAAAACATTCCTCGTTTGGCGAATGTTTCTTATCCCCACGCTGTAACTTCTTATCCGTTCTATATCGACAAGTCCAAATTTCTCGTCTTTTTTAATGCTGCTGGTGGAAGGTGTCAATAATTTGATCACCATTTCGAATGATTCTTCAACTGGGGTTCAGCTTATGGGACTTTTCATGCATAAGTTCCCGTCTTTCATTTAACCCGTGTCAACGACGTTCGTATTATTATATTTTTTCTTCTGAAACTTCCGTATTGTCTTCTGCGTGAACGAT
>JAPYMA010001252.1:0-10873 GCA_035041965.1 Anisakis pegreffii | reverse complement strand
CAGTTCATTTTGCATTAGTACGCATCTCATATGCATAGCAATGCAAATGAACTGTGGGGACAAGAAACAATCACAAAACGAGGAGTATTTTCGATAAACGCCCATATACAGGGAAATGGATTGAATAACACTATAAAACCTGAAAAGGCGAAAATATTGAAAGTGACCTGGCATAAATAGACATTTTCAACAGTAAGCATGAAATTGTGACATAACTGAACCAAGATAATTAGATTAATTAAGCAAATCGAAAAGGGCAATCAAACAATTGCGCACCAAAAATGCAATTATTCATTAAATTTCCTCGAAATCTGATTATTTCGACAAAACAAAAGTGCACTGGAATATGGAATCAGAGCAACAATGCAACATCCTTGCTGACAGCATCTTTGAAGGTATTTTATGAAAATAATGATAACTGATGTTATCAATTATAATTGTTCTGGCAACAATTGGAAAACGAATGAATAAAAAAGACTATGCGCAAGAGTAATGAATGCATTTATTTACAGTAATCAAAAGCATATGAACGATGAGAGTACGGTAGGCTCGAACAAGGAAACCCGTGCAGCATTGAGAACATAGCTACATCTCCATATCTAATAATAATAGCCGCTGGGCAGAATGCATGATATTCCCAAACTAGAGGTTCCGCCGCATCAAATGGTGTACAGAAATTCATATGTTAAAGGGCAAAGCTGAGAGTACGGTAGCCTCGAAGATGGCAACCGTTACGGCATTGAGAAATAGAATGATTATATAATATCAATGCAGCAATTGTAAAGAATTTTGTTGAGTATTTTCCGTGAGTGAAAAGACTCTCGCAAACATTCAATGGCAGTCAAATGGATCAAATTGGTGAGTGAAAAGACGCATTATGATCTGAACTGACTGGATCTGGTTCCCCAGGCGTTGTGGAATGGAACGGTACCGGTTGCCACATCTCACCTTCGAGCCATTTCGGTTCGTTTGTCACCGGGAATAAACCTCTCAACATTGCCTGTGCACTTTCAGTGGCACGATCCACTGAAGTCGCCATCACCTCCAGCTTCAGTAGTCTATTCTTTGGATGGAATTGAATCAACAAATGCTAATCATGGAGGTACGAGTACGAGAATCGACTTTGTTACATCAACAATGCATTAATTTCCTTGCTAATTCATTCGCTAATTTTTTTGGTTTCTACGAAGTGATACGGTGATATTCTCAGCAATAATCACTCATTGTGGTTCTCTTTCATTATCTGCGTCGTTCAATAGGATTGATGTTGTCAACGAATGCATTCTGTTGTCTTATCGTTTGAAGCAACTGGTAATGAACAATAATGACTATTGATATTGATTCATTTTACGCCTCAAAACCGAACTGAACTACGAACCTCATACACATTGTATCGAGAACCGATGTAACCGCCATATCGTTGTCTAAAGAAACAACCCAATCGGTACATTTGCTTCATACCGAACTGTAATTTGCATTCAAACAATCAAACATCAGATGCTTTGCTAACACATGCTTTCAACATGAATAAAAATAACATTAGTTAGATGGCTTCATCCTCTTGGCCAATATTGCTCAGTATATTTATCGTTTGAATATGGATATCTGGTTGGTGCTCTATCACCATGTCTCCAGATTGCTTGAACATAGACCAACTCTCGCAAACATTCAACGGCAGTCAAATGAATCGTTGCACTGAACAATAACAGAAACACTTGCAGCAGTGTGATGTGCATCTGTAACTCAGATGATTGAATATGGTGTTCATATAAGACTAAAGTTAAGATAAGCGGATGCCTAAACACAACAACAAATCTATTGAAAGCGCATGCAATACAGCGCACCAAACATATATTCCGTTCACTAAAACACACTATATCCACACAAACTATCATACAAAAAACGAAAAGCACAAAAGGATATTGCCAATAGATGTCTAATTATCGCCATATTTGTCACATCATTATCAAGTTCATGCAAAATACCGGTTTTTGAACAACCGAAGCATATAACAACGTCAACTATATTCAGTGGTGAGCGTGAGAACTCCACAGAACAAGAAATACAAAAGCAATCTATGTCGATCAGTTCCTACGGAAAAGTAGAGTACCATTCGGGAAAACGTTTACGGACAATTTTTTGGGATAACTGCTTCAAAAGTTGTACAACGCAACTTTTAATTTCTCATAAGCATGGATGAATATGTACATGATACGCACATTAATAGGCACATGATCGTCACAAGATTTGCGAGTACTTTCGAGCACATATTTTGAGCATCGATATTTAGTAAGACCAATTGATTAGAGTAAGTTAGGTTTGGTCTCATGTTTAGGTTCAGGCTCGAGGTAAGGTCAAATCTCGTTAAGTTCTCAATTACGCTTAACGAGACTTAGCCTAAAACTTTATTCAAAATAACGAGACGTGTAGACACATAATGTATCGGTCACTTATATCAAATTGATTGTAAACAAATCATTTGAAAGAGAGCACCTAACAGTATAACAGTAAACTTATTTTTCAACAAAACGAATCAGTATTTGAAATCAACATTTCAAAATTGTCAGCGAAAAATATTAAGAGCACCGCTTTTTAGAACTATTAGAGATGATAATGAAAGTGTAAAAGAAGATTTATGCGATTCACTCAATTCAAAATCATTTCATCAAAGTATTAACTCTATGCCAAATTAATCTGTGCATGTAATTTGAATGTTCACAAATCAAAATTTATCATAAAGATTATTCAAATAAATGGAATTTCATGAATGTAGAGGCTTGTCTAAATTCAAAATCATATTCAGATGCATAACGTCGTCTATTCTACATGAGAAAATATCAAACTCATTAGAAAAAGCATTTCAGAGTGCACTATTCCGAAGGCGGACAGAGAAAATTCAGTCAAACGCACGATTGGAAGAATTGTTTTGACTTCTATCTAGTATGTTACGAGGACGGAAAAAAATCAAGGACGTGAATGTCGGGGACGAAATTTCGCAGTCGAGGACCTCGAAATGGCAGTCGGCTCGAAAAATATCGGAGACGGGGAATCGGGGATGGGGTCCCCAAAATTCTCCGATCCCTACAACACACTGCTTGTATCTTCTTCGATGTTTTCCTGCGTGAGCTTCTTCTATTTCTCTCTGTGCTGCTTCTTAATACAGTTATATGAACTGTTCGTTTGAATAATTAGATGATTTATTCAATTCCTTTGCCATTTGAGATACACAACAATTTGGTATGGAATCAACTAAAAAATTCAGTTTTTATCAATTATCAGCACATAACACTCCATTTATTCGTGTTCAAATGATAATTAACAGAAAACTTACCGATTCATCAACCGGCAAAAAGAGTGATAAAATTTTTGCACTCAACGAGGAATAAATTCACAAATCTGTGAATATTAAAGAAAACATCAAAGAACATGTTTGAAACAGGCGATTTTGACATCTTCTTTAAGAATTTTCGATTTTTAATTATAACATCGTTCGGTTTGTAAAATGACATTCAGACACGGAAACCATCTCATACATTTCATCTGTTTGTCCCTTTTGAAGCAGTTGAAAAGGTTCATTATAGAAAAATAAGATATTTTCACTGGACAGTGTATTCGTTGAAGAAATCAGATCAGATGTAAGATGACAATTAAGCAGATTCAATTTAGCTGTGATGATCGTGGATGTGAGCGTTTGGAGCGTTTTCCAGATCGACTACTTCTCTGATGGCTTCACTGAAGCTGCTGATTAGCTCGTTCCGTGTCGTACATATGTGCTCTTCTCATGATCGAACCACTGCGCTCACTATTACCACTACCGTTCAAAAATGACCCACTTCGAATACTCTTTTGTGGGTTCGATGCATCCATTTTCACACTATAACGAATCGAAACATTTAAGATCGATCTGTGACGAGAACAGTGGACGGATAAACGAACCAATACATAGGTAAACATTCGAATATTTGAGATATATATTTATGCCACACCACTCAGTATTTTCGCTTTTTCAATTTTATACTGTTAATCAATTCATTTTTGATGTATGTAGGCGTTTGTAATGCTTCGAAAACATTCCTCGTTTGGCAAATGTTTCTTATCCCCACACTGTAACTTCTTATCCGTTCTATATCGACAAGTCCAAAATTTTCGTGTTTTTTAATACTGATGATGGAAGGTGTCAATAATTTGATGACCATTTCGAATGGTTCTTCAACTCTCCTCAGGTTATGGGACTTTTCATGTATAAGTTCTCATCTTTCATTTAACCCATGTCAACGTTTTCCTTCTGAAACTTCCGTATTGTTTTCTGTGTGAACGATTCGAAATGATATAAATTCCCGTCGTTTTTAGAATTAATTTTAGCATCGTATTTCTCCATCCTTTCCATTGTCGGATAATGTGATTTTGTTTGATAAATAAGAAAATACAAAGAAGATGTGCGATAAAAGCTTATGCTATGTGGACTTATACTATGAAGGCATTAATGGCGCTGCTTATCATTTCATGTTGCCACGAAGAATGTTATGTATTTATTTATTCCTAACAATTTTGTCAACTTTAACAATTTTTGTCAATTTTTTGCCTGATGCGCTCTGGAAATCTGGCATTTTATGTTGTGATGCGAAAAAATTGGACGAAAAAGCAACAACACAAACAGAAAAACACTTTTCCCCAGGAGGGGACTGAACTCAAGGCCGACCAGTGGAATGGTCGAACTCACTGCCACTACACCAACTAAGCACGTCTTCACACCAATGAAAATTTCTTCTACATAAATGTTAGGTTGAAAAAATTTGACAGCCTTTCCCTCCCTCCCTCTTCCATTTTTTCGTAAGCACGTAAAACGTGCTTATTTTGCATGGAAAAAAGAAATTTTGACGAAAATTTCTTACTTAACCTATTTCCCACCTCATTCGCCACCCTCTCAGCCCAATAATCACTCGTTATACAGTCTCCCCGCCCCGAAATCAACAGATTTCGTCCAATCCAAGCCAAATTCCACCATTTCCCTCCCCAGGTTGAACGACTTCAAATGAGTTCAATTTCACCCTCCCGCGAGAGCTCTGGTGATGATCAACATTACCAGGGAATGGTTCTTCACATCCAAGCCACTCCCGCGAATCCCAGTGGATTAAGTCATGTGCTATGGACTGAACTGAATGGTCGGATAATTGACCGTAAAAAACGGTCATCAAGGCCGAATCGCCCTTATGACCATGCGACCCCTTGGCCTTATCTTGCGATTGGTTGAAATCCGCTCTAATGCTATTTCTTACGTCTAACTGCTTTTGGCAATCTGTTATCGCATACATAATGTTTTTTGCATAGCTCCGCCTCATTTGCATATCTCTCCATTAGCATATCTCTTTGCATTCTGAATATTTTTTGGTACCATGTATTTTGAAATATTTCATCTGTCGGGTAGGATTTTCGCAAGTTTTTTAATCTAATGCTGTCGTGATCATTACTTTATACGATTTTACTAATTTTTAGCCAACGGTCGTACAAATTGATTACCCCATAATTATATTGGATATCATTGGCTCCCTTAGCGGGAGATATCCATTTTATTATACTTTCTAATGTTTGCTGCCATTTTTCAGAAAACATACGATTAGTACATTTGTTGATTTGCACAAAAAATAACATTACATGAACACAGCAATGAAAACAGTGGTAACTAGTGTGTTGCGGGGGTCGGGGAATTTCTGGGAATTTATCTCCGACTTTTTTCGAGTCGGCTGCAGTTTGGGGTCCCCGACTGCGAAATTTCTTCTCTGACTTTCTCCGTCCCCGCATTTTTTAATGCCCGCAACACACTAGTGGTAGCAGTTACAGTAGTTATAATCATATAAGATTGATAACGTGAAATGATTACAATTGCATGAGATGAATACATCAAATATTATTTTGGTCGAGACTTATAACAAAGATCATAAATAAATCGGCACTTTTATACTGTAGTGGACCCCACTCCACTGTAACACCGTAACAGCAACGCTTAGGCCTATGCTGAGGCTAATCCCTGTTATCTCCTTTTAATGGGCGCGTGGGGTGGGTCCACTACTGTACAAACGTACCAATAAATCATTGTACAAGTTTAATATTAATATTTTTTATTTTTTAATTTTTTTCATTTCTATTTTTTATTTTTTTATCATTTCTTTTTATTTTTTTATTTCATTTTTTTGTTTTTGTTTTTTTTCATTTTTCTTTTCTTATTTTTCATTTTTTATTTTTTATTTTTTATTTTTAATTTTAATTTTTTAATTTTTTTAATTTTATTTTTTGTTTTTTTTCGGATTATTCTTTAATTTTTTTATTGTTTTTTTAAATTTTTTAAACATTTTCAATGATAATTTGTGGTTGATCTTGTCGTTTTTGTTCTTCTTTCTGTTTTTGAGTCGTTTTTGCTGTTTGATGTGAGCTTGTTGAGAAATGTTGAACGTTGTCGTTGTCAGGCTGCTGCTACCACTGACGAGATTCAGTTGCTTTTGAGCATTTAACGGGATCGCAAAATAATAATTCATAACCATATTATAGCGTATTGTATTATAGCAAACGTTAGAAACGTTTGATAGCGCTGTCCAATTCAGGTACTTATATCATCCTTCTGATTAAATATCAAATATAACCCCATTTGAAGAGCTGGCATGATTATTGCCCAATGGCTCCTCTTCAAAAATTGGGGTTGTTTGGAGTGCCCAGAAATATTCACATTTATCAATAATTACTTTCTGGGCAGTATTTGTCACTGATCAAACAGTGATGGCAGAAATTCCCCCAATTATTCGCAGTAGTTAACGCAATGACTTGAATGAATAGTAGTCATATGTGAATTTGCGATCCATATCACGTGGTAGTCAGCCTTGAATAATAGCAAACGTTGAATAGATTGTTCTTCGTTGAATAGTAAGCGTTGTTGAATAGACAGTAACCGTTATAGACGTTGATTGATAAAAGTAAGCGTTGAAATTGTTGAATAAATTCTTCCTTCGTCAATTGTTCTCGTAATTTGTTGATTCACATCATATGACGAACATTTGATTAAGTAATAAACACATGTAACAGTAAAGTAATAATAAACAGTAACAATAATGCACAGATGAAACATTAATTCATACAGATGAATCCATACAGTAACATTAATCAAAAATCCATCAAAAGTAATGCACATAGATGGAAGAAATTGAATGAAAAACAAATATGAACATAAGTACGATGTTTGGCATTATATAATCATCAAACATGACATCTTAAAAAATGGCAGCTAACTTCGTGTTGAATTAATTGAAATCAAAAATATGTCAGTCTCCAAATTATTTTTGCAAATGACCTTTATGTATGCGATTTGATGCATTTGTCTCTTATCATAATATTTGTTTTGTTGTTTTCTTATTCTTATTTTTGTCGTTGCTGGTATCATTTGTATATCCATTACGATTGAATTGCAGTACACCCTTTCGTACCCGAGCAGTGGCGTAACCCGGATGGGGGAGGGGTATAAATTGGTCTGGTCCAAAGAATAGCTGAATTTTGGAGTTTATTCATACGTTTATTAGTTCTTCCTTCTCCCTCTCCTCATTTTTCCTCCTTTTTCCCACTTTTCCCTTTTCCTCTCTTTTCCCTTCCCTTTGCTCCTTCTTTCTCTCTTTTACCGCACCCATCAAGGATGAGGATGGGATGGAAAGGCCCCCTCCCACCCTAAGTTACGCCACTGTTTGTGACAGTCTTGGTCCTTTCGTTTCCATTTACCGAAAAATCTTTCCGGTATTCATTAATCTTTTGTTCATATTTACTAACTGTCTATGAATCCAAAGTTCCCGTCCCTCTTCACCATCTTTTATTAATGAAGCTTTTTTAACGTTCCGGGAAGGGATCTACTGCCCTCCCCGTGTTACAAATTCTCGTTTTGGTCATCATCTGACCGTTCCTTTGTGAGGGCCTGAGTCTCGAAATTGCGGTATGAATAATTAATTGTTTTCTGAGTATAATTAATTGTGTAATTAATTGCCTGCTGAGCAATTGATCTTGTTTGCACATTTACTACTATTGAGACGCAGGCCCTCACAAAGGAACGGTCAGATGATGACCAAAAAGGTTCGGATACGAAAGGATGTACTGCAATATTTGTCATAAGGGCGGTTCGTAGCGTGATGACCGTCCACTACGGTCAACTTTCCTATCGTTTAGTTCAATCCATAACCCATGAGCAAATCCACTGGTATCCACGGCAGCGGATTGGCTGGGAAAAATCCTTCCCTGCTAATGCTATCCACCGAGAATTCCCGAGGCAGGTTGAAATATCCCTCATTCCAACTCATTCAATGCCCTGAGAAGTTCAACAGTAGGACTTTGCGCCTGGAGTCGGACAAAATTTGTTGATTCATAGGACAGAGGTGGCTCATATAACGGGTGACTTTCAGAGATGGAAGATGGAAACGATAGCAGAAATAGGTTAAGTAAATCTCACCTAAACCTTAGGGTATAAAGAAGGAAAAACCTGATGATAACCTTTGTTCCGGTGAAGTGACCAGTTGATCGCGAAACGCTCGTCCCGTTTCCAACTTCATCTCGCCG
The DNA here is from genome assembly GCA_035041965.1 of Anisakis pegreffii. Lineage (NCBI taxonomy): Eukaryota > Metazoa > Nematoda > Chromadorea > Rhabditida > Anisakidae > Anisakis > Anisakis pegreffii. The sequence continues at coordinate 2,293 of JAPYMA010001252.1, read as the reverse complement.
TTTCATCTTCTTCCGCTGAATGTCACTCGTACCCTTAAAATTCTCGAATTAGCCTTGATTTGTAGGTATTCAGTTGAATAACAATTGCGCTTTCATCGAAACAGACGCATTAATTCATTATTTTTCTGATTCATTATCTTAGAGTTCACAGTTAGTTCTGTGAGAATTTTTCCATTTCGCAGTTAGTTTCATAATTTATCAAAAATTGGTTGAGGAAAAATGAAGAATGATGAATAAAATCCATTGCAGCATGAAAAACGAAAATTGCATCTGAATCTCATCAGAAAACGCACGTGACCGCGCGCGGCGCATCTGAATTGCGATAATAAAATTCCTATTGTGCACGTTATCAAGAACGTTCGAGAGTGTTAAGAGTGCGAGAGAGTACGAGAAGTTGAGAGGGTTTTGTCTAACTGCAATCACTACATTCTGTGAAATATAGTTTGATCGATGTGGTGACAGTGATTGAAAGGTGAACATAATTAGTTGATGTTTGGGTGAAATGTTTGTTTCGATTTGTGATTCAATTGAGAAATAGTCATCGGTATGATTGTATTGAATTGTTCAGGTGAATGAGCAAAGTAAGGGTATAATGCAATTAATGAGAGCATCAGTATTGTTTAAAAGTACTTTTTATGCATTTTTGATGATGATCTTATGATTATGATTTATTATGTGTTACATTCATATTCATATTTCTGATGGCATCTGACGATGAGTGAAATTTTATATCGGTCGGAATCCGTCCGACTTGACTTTTCATGATTCCGACAGCCGGAATGCCGATCGGCCATCGGAACGGTTCGGTCGGAATCCAACCGACTTGATGTTTTGAATTTCCGACCGTCGGAATTCCGTCGGATGCCATCACTAATCATAATGCTAAAAGCGATCATTTCTCGCTTCGATGGATAGGCTATGGCATAGACACGCTATCGTTTATGGTGGCACAAGGCGGACATACCTCTTGAGTTAAATTCATGCCTTGATTTGAGCTCGAGCTCACGGTGAGGCTCCTGCTTGCGCGCAAGTTCATGCCGCGAGTGAATCAAGTCGAGTGATTCTTGCAGTTTTCGTGATTTCTTTTCGCATATTTGATTGGATTTTTCGATTCACTTAATTTTTTCCGTGATAATGGCGTTTTGTAATTGCACGGTGAATACTTCTTTGAATGGCTTCTGTGATTTAATTCTCAATTCGTCAACTAATCATGGTTATGATCACATTGTGATATCATTTATTGCTCTGTTCACCTTATTTCATCTTTTCAGATAACGCGAACGATGTTACGTCGATATTTTCATTTGACTTCGAAATCGGTGCGCTCGTACGCTGCTCACAAAAAGATGCATGATATGAGCATTATTGATGAAGATCGAATAAGACTATCAGTACGTGCAGGTCATGGAGGTCTCGGAATTTTGAGGTTAGTCTATTTGAAACTTGTTTACTGATTATCCGCCGAGCCATCGCTTCGAAAACTGATTTCTGCACCTATGCGATATTCGCAAGCAGTGAATGTTTAAACTCGGGTTGGGTTGAGGACGAAGTCGGGCTCGGGAGCTCGTGAAAACGGGGATGCCGAATATAGCAGGTGTGGTCCGAGCTCCCCGAACCTCGTATTTTCTCAGAGCCATCAGCCCGTAACAAACATTGAATTCCACTCTAGAGGATTTCCGATGCAACCCCTAATTTCCATAGTCATGCGATTTTTTTCCATGAATAGTTCAATAGGAGGTCGTAAGTTATTGTTGGGTAATATAATGATTCAATCGTTCAGGTATAATGGAATTGGTGGTGACGGAGGTGATGTTTACATGGTCGGACGGCCAAATTTCAATTTCCGTCAAATGCGAGATCTGTTCCAGCAATTGCACATTCAGTTAGATTTTCTTTGACCTAGCAATGCACGAAAAGCTTGTAAAAATATTCCGAATCGGATGTCACTGACCATGTTGAGTTGTAAAGGTATCGCTGATGGAATTTCGTACTGGACGAAAAGTGCTTTTGAAAGGAAAGTCACAAGCTAATTCGCTCTTCCAAACTCTCATTACGACCCAGTTGTAGTGAATTCAAGTTAATGAAGAAAAGAAATTGCAGGTTGCTGTTGCGGCAGCCTCAAGAGCACGACGATCCTCACAAAAGGTTGAAGCACCGTCATTGAAGCACCGTCAAGCACTATTGAAGCACTCAAGGATGCTAGTCAATATCAGTAAAGATTCATTCAACACAATGAGAGAAGGCAGAAGAACGACATCAGAATTACGGAATCTTTGTGTACAACGATCCGTAG
>JAPYMA010001251.1:0-16388 GCA_035041965.1 Anisakis pegreffii | reverse complement strand
TGGTGTTTGCGCAATCAATATTATCTGTTTGGTCGTTTCTTAATTGTAATCATTAATTAATTCATTGTTAATGTTGACGATTGCTCTGATCCATCTCTTTAATGGATTAAATCTATCCAACTTTCTTAAATGGGTGGTTGGTTGGGGAAAGTGGTTGGCCTTATGCGGGCCAGGTGACTTTTCAGACTCTTCCATACCAATTGTTTGGGTGACGATTGGAATGGTGGGCCTGAAACATCTGAAATCCGCTTCCTGGAAATGGGTGGTTGTTTTGGGAAAACAATAATTCAAATTATCAGAGCCAATCGTTTGAGATGTACGCGAATTATCAGAGATGATGCACGCGAATCTGCATTCTTTTTTCATGTTCTGATTATTTATTGCCCATTTCATCGTACGCGTATATCTGACGTACATCGTAGATGCTTCTTGTTGCATTTGCATGCCCGATTCATTTGTATTCTTAAAATGAATCATCTTTATTGCTTTTGCATTTTCCTTTGGCATTAGTTAAAAATTTTGCCAAAGAATTCTTAAACTTTAAAAATTTACTTGAAAATCAGCAAAACTCCAAAATCCAAAAAAAAATTTCTGAACAATAAACTATCCAGAATATAGTATTGAAAAAAATAAAGACAAAAGACAGAGTCCATTCAAAATATCACAGAAAAAGAACAAAAACCAAAAAACATCCAAAAAATATCAAAAAATTTACCCAAGAAGTCCAAAATATTTATCTCCTTTCACATTGTAATGTGAAATTGCACATCTTATAGCCTCGGATACTGTTCCACTGATGTACATTCGCGGAATTGATGGCGTTTGTTTCCATGAAGTTCATTTGCTTGATTCTCAGAATCGTTGAGGGTTTCTCGTTCCTCCGCATTTTCCGCTTCGTTGGGATGAACATTACTTATGTTCTTCCCATTCCAGTTTCCCAAAAAAAGTGTCTCAAAATTACTGAGCGTGATGCTGGAAATGTATCTCTTTCCCAATATTATGATGAAACATAAAATTCCGACAATCTGTTAGACTTGAAAATTCAAAAAGTCCATCTTTTCGTTATATATTAGCGTTCCTAAAACAATATCAGCATCTCGCGAAAATTTAAAATCATCCGACATTCTCTAAGTGATACTTAATGAAATTGTTTGAGAGTTAGGATTACACTGGTGGGGTGTAGTGAATATTGTTCTAATTGGAATTTTCAACGTAGTATTAGTGAAATTGTTTGAAAAATAGTGATGGCATCCGAAGGAAATTTCAGTTCGGTCGGAACTGACTTTTCAGCATTGCGACATTCGGAATTCCGATCGAATCTCGGAATTCATCGGTCGGAATCCGACCGAATCCATATTCCGAGATTCTAATATTCGGAATTCCGATTGAAATTTGTCGAATTTTTCCGACCGAACATCGTTCGGATGCCATCACTATTATGGGATAGCTGGAATTTTGAATCAGTTGATTTAATCAGTCGTGAGACTTAGTTAACTTGATATTTTTCCTACTTTGCAGAGGCGGTGGCGGGGTTGGGATGGGTGGGGCCACCGCCGGACAAGTTCATTCCTCAATCCTCTGGAGTGATCTCTCAGAGGATTGAGGAATGAACTGGCTTAGGATCGGGGTTGGGATGGGGGTGGGGTGGGTGGGGAGGGGGTGGGAGGGTGGGGGGAGGGGGTTGGGGAGGGGGGGGGAGGGGGGTTGGGGAGGGTGGGTGGGGAGGGGGGTGGGGAGGGTGGGGGGGAGGGGGTTGGGGAGGGTGGGGGGAGGGGGTTGGGGTTGGGGGTGTTGTTTTTTATTGTTTCATTTATTTATTTCATCCAACGGCGAGATGATCTCCCCGTTGGACGAGATCCGACGGCGTGGTGAGCCATCGGATCTCAACGTTGTTCACTTTTGCGTCCACTCGTGGACGCATGCGTCTAATATTATCCTGTCTCATTGGCCGATTTTTCTTTTCAAAGTCTAATATCTTTGCTTTCAGATCGCGTGGATCGGGGACGGTGGATCGCTGGAGAACAACCCGACCTTGGAATCGCGAACTTCGATTGGTCATCGAAGCATTTGACAGGTCATTATTCTCTTTCCTGACTCTATTCATTCGTTCGCTCAATCATTTTCATCGTTCTCATATAATCCAAATTATTCCAATTATCGTTTAGCTTCTCAACTCGGTCGTTATTTTTGGCTTGGACTGATTTTTGTGTCTCTTATTGTTTCCTTTATTCTCCTCCTATCCAGTGGCCAGTGGCCATTGGATAGGAGAAGATCCTTTCCAGTGGCGAGTGCCGTTGGATAGGATTTCCAATGGTACAATTCTGCTAATCGGGCTACTGTGTATTTCGATTGCAGTTAGTGTTTCATTTATCACAATCTGCCACTTCGTTTCTAACCAATCAGCTTTCAGAAATCTGGCGATGGAAGTGACGAGGTTGGAAGTCTCACGGATCGTTTGGAGAATCGATGGCTCGATAGGAAGAGAGCGAGAAGATATCATCACGGCGAAACGTCATCATCAGAGGTTATTCATGAACTGTGAATGAAAGTTGTTCAGGAAATTGTTTTTTAAACAAAAGATTTTCAAAAACGTTTATTAAACAAAATATTTATTAAGTTTACTTCATCCTCTTATTTCAGTTCAAAAACTGCATTGTACAAGACTTTATTCACACATTTTTCAGCAGTTTTACGTGAAAATTGAGGCTAACAGCTAAACTTTAAATGAAGCTGATCGGTTGGTCATTTTGATGCGTCTTTTCTTATTCATGTTAGGAAATAATCGAACTCTTTCGGATATCTCATATTTAATTTAATAATTGATACGTTCGATATTGAATGATTAATACGTTCGAGGTAATGCCGAGCATCATGTTTACATTTCATTTGATATAATCACTTTAACTTTGTGGATGAATTGAAGGGAGTCTGCAATGCTGGAAGAGAGGTATTCGAGTTTTTTCTCTGGATCACTGGCTTACTCCCATTCATGATTCCCCGAAGAATCAGTGTTATATCTGTTCTTCAACCTTGCACTTTCAGTTCAGTTAGTTTTTCCCTGCAAACGAAATCAAAGGAGCGATTTGGCAAATTACGACCAGCTCATCATCAGGTAATGATGTCACCCTTTGCCACAGATTTGATGATTTATCCGCATATATCCACATTATTGTTAATGATTCAATTGTGCATTTATCTAACGATGACTAAAATAAGCTAATTTAATTCTTTTCTGCCACTGATAATCGATTTTGCAATTTTCATACGTCTTCCCACCGAATTTTGACGTTTAAAACCCTAACTATGAGGTTCATGTGTTTATGAACATTAAAGAATACTTTATAATTGAATCAATTGTGATTGCTGTTTTCATTAGATCATATTCTGAATCCCTTAGAAACGAGTGGTCACATTTAGCTGATCGTTATTGACAGTGGTTCAGTTGAGAACCAATATTTGTTTTGCTTTGATGACATCTCTCTGTTTAATTTCGTAGGCATTGTCAAAGCTAGAAAATTTTTTCAATGTTCTAATTGTTCGAAATGACCACTTTGATTCGTGGAAGATGATTTATCACGCTTACATCACTTGTGATTTGCAGGAACCACGTATATCCGCGTAATACAGGTGGTGGCAGCATGTCGATGTCGCACGGAAGGTCAGATTTTTAAGTAATTCTCATTTTTTGATGTTCTTTCTTTTTAATTATGTTCGATATTCCCTCTATCTCGTACTTAGATTTATCTACTAGTACTCAGCTCTTTATCTGGCAATTGGTTAATGTTTCAGGCTGAACACCACCTGCAATGGAGGCCGACGACGCGCTGAGTTCTTCAGCCAGCGGTTATCGATGATTTTAGAGGCCAGTTGATTTTCTAACTATTTTTTCGCAATTTTCATAAGTTTCTTTTTTTGCTCAGACGTCTTGCTTTATAGAAGTGCGAGATTAGAAACTGTTACTGAATGTTTTTCAAACGTATTGTTGTTCCGTTCGTGATTGAGGGGAGGCACAGACATTAGATATTCGAGCACACACGCTGGTGTTCGGATGCAGTGCGGCCGGGAGAATGGGCTGATAACCCAAGGAGCAATCCTACCCCGGTTCCGGGTGAACCCGGCATTCGTACCGTCAAACTTCCATGTCTTCCGACATGGACAGCGGCGGATAACCTTGGGTGTGCTACGAAAATTTGATGTCTGTGTTTCTATTATAAGAAGTAATCGAAATTAGTTTGAAAACATTCGTAACAGTTTTTCATCTCATCTTGTGGTTGTTGGTGTTTGAATTGTTGAGCGCATAGGTTATAGTTGTTTTGGAATTTTATCTTATAAGTGATTACTTATGGAGGATACCTTTTTTTCTCAAAATTCATGCCTTATGAAAATGTCGGATTAGAAACTGTTACAGGATGTTTTTTAAAGTATTGTTGTTCCTTTCAAAATTGAGGGGGAGACTCAGACATCAGATTTTCGAGCACCCTGTAGGTGTGCGGGTGCAGTGCGGCCGGGAGAATGGGCTGATAACCCAAGGAGCAATCCTATCCCGGTTCCGGGTGAACCCGGCATTCGTACCGTCAGACTACCATGTCTATGTGGACAGCGGCGGGGGACCTCGGGTGTTTTCTGAAAATTTGGTGTCTGTGTTTCTATTATAGTAAGTAGTCGAAATTAGTTTAAAAAACATTTGTAACAGTTTTTCATCTGCTATCAAACACCATAAATGAAAAAGTTTCTGAAAAATATATGGATGGTTGTTTATTAATTTCTAATTGATCACAAAGATTTGAACCTCAATTGACTCGATCATCTAAATTTGTTCTATTAAATTTCATTGAACGCGTCGGGCTGAAGTGTTAATCCATCTGTCGGTTCGATGAAGACCAACACGAACAACAATATGAAAGAGGATATCAATCGACATCAGTAACAATGGTTGAAAAGTGCATCAAGATGAATGGATGAAAACGAGTGTCATGTGTTTTGGAAGGTAATTCGTTTCTTGAATAAGCATCTTCTTTGTTGGTTCTGCTCACCTTTCCCTTTCCATGAGAAGCAGTTTGGTTACTCAATTTTGAACCATTTATAAATAATTTCATGATTTTGGAATCTTTCTGAACTATTAAAATATTGATCTAGTGTCCTCACTGTTTTGGAAGTTGTAGAAAGGGAAAAGGGGAAGAAAGGTAGCAGTTTTTTCGTAATCCGTATTTGTGTACTTCATAGCAAACGGTGGTGGTAGATGAGCCGTGGCATAGTGGTAGTGTTATGAATTTTAGCGTGACAAGTGAGGGTTCGTATCCTACTGTTGGAACTTTTGACGTTTTGTTTCTAAATTTTGTTTGATGTCTTGGTTTAGGTTTCTGAGGGCTTATAGTATACCTTGATAGTGAGGAATAATGAGTTTACATTCTGATTATTTTGGACACTGAAAAAAGAAAAAGGGGGGTGAAGATTGATGATTTTTTGGGAATCCATTTTTATCTATTTCATAGCAAGTCTTGATTATAGGTGCGTCGTGGCGCAGTGGTTATGTTCTGCGTTTTCGTATGGAAGGCTGAGGTTCGTGTAACGTTTTGGAGTTTTTTTTGACGTTCTGTTTCTAAATTTTATTTCATATCTAGGTTGGGGTTTTTGAGGTATTATTGTGTATGATGATTGTGAGAAGTAATGAAATTCCATGCTCATTATTTTGGAAATTGGAAGAAGGAGGATGGGAGGGAAGGTTGGCAGTTTTTTGAAAATCCATCATTGTCTATTTCGTAGCAAACGATATGGGTAGGTGAGTCGTGGCATAGTGGTAGTGTTATGCGTTTTCGCATGGTAAGAGGGGTTCGAACCCCAGTTTTGAAAATTTTGCGAAATGTCACAATTTGTTTCTGAATTTTATTTCGGGTTTAGCTTTGGGTTTTTGGAGTTTTGCGTGTAGCAAATAATAATATGTCATCTTTCTTACTAGTGTTATGAATTTTAGCATGACAAGTGAGGGTTCGCATCTTACTGTTGGAACTTTTGACGTTTTGTTTCTAAATTTTGTTTCATGTCCTGGTTTAGGTTTTTGAGGGCGTATAGTATATCTTGATTGTGAGGAATAATGAGTTTACATTCTGATTATTTTGGAATCTGAAAAAAAGAAAATGAGGGGTGAGAATTGGTAATTTTTTGAAAATCCATCTTTATCTGTTTCATAGCAAGTTATGATTGCAGGTGCGTCTTAGCGTAGTGGTTATGTTCTGCATTTTCGCATGGAGGACCGAGGTTCGTGTACCAGTTTGAGATTTTTTGATGTTTTGTTTCTGATTCTTATTTCTCACCTAGGTTTGGGTTTTTGAGGTATTATTGTTTATCCTGATTGTGAGAAGTAATGAAATTCCGTGATCACTGCGAAAAAGGAGGATAGGGGGAAAGGCTGGCAGTTTTTTGAAAATCTATGATTGTCTATTTCGTAGCAAATGGTACGGGTAGATGAGTCGTGGCATAGTGGTAGTGTTATGCGTTTTCGCATAGTAAAAGGAAGTTCGGATCCCAGTTTTGGAGCTTTTGTGAAATGTCAAATTTTGTTTCTGAATTTTATTTTGGGCTTAGCTTTGGGTTTTTGGAGTTTCACGTGTATTATAGGAGACAATAATATGTCATCTTTCTTAATAATGGGAAAATTTGGAGAAGGGGAGGGAAAGCGAACAGTTTTTTTTAAATCTATTACATTACAAGCGCCATAGATAGATGTGTCATAGCTCAGCGGTAATGTTTTGTAATTTCGAGTGGTAGGCCATGGTTCGGATCTTGATTTTGAAACTGTTCACGTTTTGTTCGTCATATGGTGGAGATTCATTACCGAATTGGGTGGGATTTAGTATGCGATAGATTATTACAGCATATTTTACATAACATGGATATTTCAAAAAATATCCAGTTGAAAATACAATGTAAATTTTCAGGGGTATTCGTTGTCAATTAGGAATAACGTGGTCAGTAGTGGCTCGTACCGAGCATGAATGCACATAACGGATACAATACGATGTGAATGAACGGCCGTATGGGATGATAACTGCGAAAACCGGCCAGCAATTTGTGATAATGATAAAATATCTTGTGATCGTGTATAATGTTATACGAAACGCTGTTTTTGATTGTATATATTTTGATGGCGTATTTATTACGATGTATTTATGATGTATTCATGATGCATTTATGTATTTATATTTGATGATGTATTATAATGTATGTGAAACCCTCTACTCCTTGCAAAGGGTGAGGGATGTATAAAGTCTTAACGTGTTGTTGAGTTTTTTTGATGCCCTTCGATCGGGACAGATGTTGGCGCGGTGCTGTTTTTAGCAGTTGAGGTTTAAAGTTTTTGGGTGGGTTTCCGGTCGCTTGAATTATCCTGTAGTGTATAAGCACCTCGCCACTCTGGCTTTGGTAGCAACCTGTAGGCTGCTGCACTTTCCGGTGTTGTTTGCCTATATTTGCAAGCCGAACTCGATCGGAGGGTATCGTTTAGGCCAACTGTTCTGCGAAACGGAGATCGGCACCCGTCTAGCGAACAGTTGGCTTTTTTTCTCCCCGTCTGAAATTCGAGGATAGGGTGGGTTATGCTGCTCGCCATCACGAAATTTGAAAATGGCGCGCTTTTCAGGACTGTCTGATAATTCAAGAGATTCACGGTGCGAACTGTATTGACGATTTTGACTGCACAAAATGTGTTTTCTTCCCCTGAAAAGTTCATTCACTTCGTTTTTCTTGTCGAAAGTCCATAATTTGAATATCTCACTTCACTCTTTGATACATCTAGCGAGGTAAAACCGTGCTCGAATATGACGAGGAGGATGTGAATATAAGAAGACGATGGATACTTATTTGTGAGAACTTGCAGTATATGGGTGCAGCCATGATGATTCAATTGTGGTGCATACAGAGCTCTGATTTTCTTTTGCATATGGGCTTTAGTTACGGCTCAGAGTTCATCTCAGGGTGGAACTATGCCTCTTTAGACTCCATCTGGATTGGATTAGTTCATTTTGGAGTTATGAGCGTTCAGTACTTAGGGAAGGACCATTTATAAGCGTTCACTATTAATAGTCACAATTCGTTCAGCTTCACGTATTCTGAATCCTGCTTTCTTAGTTTTGCTCTTTTTAGACTTTTGCTAGTTTTGTAAGCCTGGCAGAAATTCCACGATCCCTTTAGATCCATTTGCTTCTTGAATCCGGTAACGTTTCTTTTGTTTAGTTCATATTGAATAAAGCACTTCACTGACAAGAAAAATTTTAACGTATTGTTAAGTTTTTTGATGCCATTCGATGCGGACAGATGTTGGCGCGGTGCTGTTTTTAGCGGTTGAGGTTTAAAGTCTTTGGGTGGGTTTCCGGTTGCTTAAATTATTCTGTAGTGTATAAGCACCTCGCCACTCTGGCTTTGGTAGCAACCTGTGGGCTGCTGCACTTTCCGGTGTTAGTCGCCTACAGTTGCCAGCCGAACTGGATCGGAGGGTATCGTATAGGTCAACTGTTCTGCGAAACGGAGATGGGCACCCGTCTAGCGAACAGCTGGCCTTTTTCCTCCCCGTCCAAAAATAGTAAGCAGTGTGGTCTGCGTTGCTCGCTGCCACGAAATTTGGAAATCACCTACCACGAAAGAGATTCACATTGCGAGTTGAATTTCCATTTGCATAAACTCCTAATCGACATCAATAAGGATCAGTAATGGATGATTTATAAACGAACGTCATTTGTGGTTTTTTGTACTTTGTGACTTGATTTTCCCATTTGAAAAATTTTTGAGATCATTCTTATTTGTTCACAAACATATTTCATTGAAATAGTTTTATCTGTCATCAATAGGAGTATTATTGCATCATTTTTTCATCAGCATAAATAACAATATGATATTACTATAGTAGTATAAGAATCTGGTAACAACAATAACAACAACAAAAATTCACTCGATCAATTCGATATTTTGCCATGGGCTTTAACAATCGCTATAACAAGAAATCAGTCATGATAAATTTAATACTGCAGAAATCAACGGAAGCTGTACTAATAAAAGTCCCAGTCGGAAGATGGTTGCGGTCCATGGCAGGCTAGAAAACTGTAGAATCTAACGATGAAAATAAATGCGAACACGTATTGAAATTAACAACAACAACGAAACAACTATGTAATAACAATTGTGATAACAGCATTAGAAATGATCATAACAATGATAGCCAATAGAAACAACAATAAATAACTTTCGTAATGATAACGATAATCAACACGCGATGATAGCATGACGACCATTAAGGACAATAAAAATCACTGATAGATCTTTCATGTGAGTATGCTTAAAATCTGATTTGGAACAGCATTAAAGTTTCATCCAATAGAATATCAAACGATTATGATGATAACAATAAGAATGGCAATAATGTTAAGATGATCGAATACGAAAAAGTAACAAATACAATACTCTTTGACTATTAAACAAAATCATCAGTAATGTGGAAGGAAATTTCACGAAGAATGAGATACGAACGAAAAACCAACGAAATGATTACACAACAACAGCAGTGATAACAATAATGAAGGTAGAGCAATAACAATCATAATAATGATAATAGTCAACGAGAATCTCAAGAGAAATACACGATTAAATCGTCGATTTATTCAACACAAGAGCACTATTTGAATTTTTAAAAATATGCTTTAGAACGATTTCCAAACTCGAATTCTCCAACCTTGAACGAACATTTCACCTAACAGATAATAAAGGTAACGCTTATCCGTCATGTCCGAGAATTGCCCTAAAACACCTTTCAAAAACCATGACTATGAATTGAAGAATTTCACTAAAACGTCAAAAATTTCTCCAAAACAATTCCAAAACCATCCTCGAATATCACGATAGTGTTCAATTGAAATCTTTTTTTGGATAAAACAAACATCGGAATAATTTTCGAATACACTCTAAAGTACGAATAAAATATTCCTTCTCAGTCATTATACACACGATATCATTCCTTAGGCGCATTCAGTGAGTTCTATTCAGAATCGCCTCCCACGAAGCGTCACGGTATCTCCTCATTTGTGTGTGTATATCAGCAGCATCTGTAATAGCACGTCCCACGATAATAATGTCATTTCCTTGCTCGCAGATCGCCTTTTCCACCGATCGCCATTGTTGTCCAGCACCATCTGTGGCCGCGTCCAAATTCACACCTTCAACAGCACAACCATTTAAAAGCTTTAATTGCGATTTGTGAATCGGAATCGCAAATTTTTGCAAAGATTTTGAATCAAATATAATATTTCTTCTTAATCATTGTGCACAATACCATTCCTTAGGCATTCAGTGAGTTGTGTTGAGAATCACCTCACATGAAGCGTCACTTTGAAACGATTCTAATTTGGAAAAAACACCACTTTATCTGCTCCTATTGCTTAAACACCATTTGAAATACTATAGTTCATTAAGGCAAATGATAATTAAGATTAAAAACTGTAAAAAATATCAAATGGAGACTCAAAAAAAAACAATTCTCAAGAAAAGCAAATCTATAAAAATCGAACCCGGTGTCCAGTATACAAACGACGGATCATCCAAGCAACGATTTTGACAAATGAAACCCGAAACCACATCACGATTCACTTTTGCCAATTGGATGACGCCTCAAATCTCAATAATTATTTCCAAAACTCTGCTTCATCCAATTGAAAACAACTAAACTGAGAACCGAAAATTTTTTAACAATACTTCGAAAGAAAGTTTGGAAAAAAATACGAAAACGATTTCTTGAAAGCAAGAAAAACTATTTGAAATTCCAGCGTTTCAATGTGAAATTACACTCACCGTCACGATATTCCTTCAAGTTTGTCAACGCTCCCTGTGTGCTCAATTCAGCGATTAACAAACAACTACCCATTTTCGTTACATCTCGTTGGATCACCTAGAAATGAGAGCGTTCCGAAATTTCAAAATCCTTTTGAGTCTTTTTGAGGAAGGATAAATTTCGTTAAAATCACAACAAAAGAAGCAAAAATGAATAAAATACATACAAACTCTTTTAAAAATTTATATCACTGATATTATTCTTGGTGGACATCATTTTGATTTTCAGAAGCTCACATCGGATTCATCAAGAAACATGACGTCTCAAGCTCTAGTAATCATTTCGCGTAACCGTCCCATGTCCAGTCAAAAGCACGATAAAAATATCGGACTTATGAACAAAATCAAATTTAAATTTTCCAAAAATTCACTTTTCTAATCGCTGTCAGTATCGGTTGTCCAGGCAATGCATGCACAGTAACGATATGTGCCCATGAAGCAATATTGTAAAGACCTTTTGTGACTTGCAATTCAACTGTATTCCCTGTATCTGCCAATTTCCTGCAGCAAGTCTCTCATGACTAAGGACAACATTAATACAATCACTATCCAATTTTAATTGAATGGATAAATAGATAAATAAACAAATTAATAAGATAACTACAAAAAAGAGAAATAACTCAACAGATAGTCAATCCATTTCTGAAGTTTTTGCACATAAACACTCTTTTTATCAATCACTTTATCAAGGAAACTTTTAAAACTCCACCAAAAAACACTCACCGATCTTCGAAAATTATGAAGTCGTTTGCATTTGAAGCTGCCGTAAGCTTCTTAATGAAATCCTCGTTGAAATCCTCCAAAACATCGACGTGAAGTTTAATAGCGCAGACATAATCTTGCGCTATTTGTACCGTTTTCAAGACTTCTTCACATGTCGTATGATCTATGGCCAAGCACAAACCAGTCTTCTTCTGAAACCCACCACAAGGTTATAAAACCTCAAAATTTCCAAGAATTTCCCTAACTTCGGTTCTTCCAAAAAAAACTCGGGTAGAAATTATCGGATAATATTGAGAAAATATGGAATAAAAGGTGAAAAATGAAAATTTTATGATTAAAAAAACGAAAAATCTAACCTTATTCATAATGTCCAATAAACGTTTCGTTAGAGGATTTTTTGCATTCGCACAACGTGCCGCAATACTCCAATCTTTTGCAGTTGTGGGCACTTTTGCATTCATCGAATTCAATTTATTACTAGCGCTATCATTAGCTGACGGCATTGCAGCAAGCGTCGGAAAGGCCAACTGCTGAATGATGTCTAACTTTTGTGGTACACTAATAACATCGATTCGCACCAAAAAGTCGAGAATCTTTGTCATTGATAGCACACTAAAACAAACATTACGAACATCACACATCTTACGAACACACATCACCCATACTCATTTCACAAACAATATCAATGCATTTCTTTCATTTGCCAACAATCGTGCAATATGAATCATAAGACGTTCATACCATATCAAACTATTCCCGGACTCACTCGAAATGCTCTTCGATTTCTAAAGAATTTTCAATTGAACGAGATAAGTTTCGGTTACTGCAAACACCAATTTTTACTTCCACAAATGAAAAGTGCATACATATGGTGTTTAGAGTGAACGTAACTCCGTTTCGCTGAACATAACACGGTTCAACTGTGAATGTTATCAATCTTACTATAAGAATCACTACAATCATTCATGTTAAGACAACAATCGAATGGTTATGCAAACAAATTGAATTCCACTCTATTCTGTTCTTTACATCATTCTTCACGTCAAAATTGAATTCCACTCTCTTGTGTTCCTTAAAATCAAAAGAATTATCGATCGAATCAGTGAATTCACCTGTTCAATGCAACCTTTCCTTCCATCAATTTCGCCGCGCCACCTTGTTCTCTATCTAGCACGCAGATAACATCCCCACAAACAAGACCCTCTTTCCGGAGTGTATCGCATGTCTCCAGAATGCTTCCACCTACAATTTATTACCCTAATTGTTAAAGCAAACTGAGAAATGATAAAAGTTGAGTGGCCTCAAATTTACGCGATAAACTCATTCGTTCAATCATAATTCATTCCCGAATGAATTCCTTACATCTCAACATTCCAACAATAAACTAGACATAACTAAATTGGAACTTAATTCTGATGTGAAGAACTATTTGAATGCCAAACATGAGACATGAATCTCTACGAAAGGATTGATTAAATTAATGGAATTCTTTAAGAAATTTATCCGTCTCTCACCTGACGTAACGACATCCTCAATAACGAGCGCACGGCCACCGCGTTCAAAATTTCCTTCGATCAACTTTTTTGTGCCATAAGCTTTTGCTTCTTTACGACGCAATAACATTGGCGTATCCAAACGATCACATACTAACTGAAAATATGCTCAATGAAACCGAAACGATACGATGACGGAAATCCCGTCAGACAGTGATTTGAGAACATTTTCGTTTCATTCATGAAAAAAAAACTGAACGTCTGAAAGTGATATGAGACAAAAATCACAAATATTTCTCTGTGTGGCTTTCATGTATGATCGAAAATCGATTTTGAACAAATGGAAGGGCTTACAGTGGCTATGGGAAGAGCTGCGTACGGCACACCAACGATATAGTCGAATTTAAGTCCAAGAGAACGGATTTTATCGCAGACACAATCTGCGGCAAGACGCTGAAATCCACAGTTCTATCTTTTGTTTTTTTGAAAGAATTATTTTTACCCTTGTGGAAAATTGTCGAAATATAAACTTTTTGATCGGGGTAAAATAAATTGATTGGACGCCAGATGAGTGATATTCTGAAAATCCGAAGGAACGCCTCAACAGATTTGGATTCCTTCTGGGAAAAATTCTTAACTATTACAGAAGATTCTTGAAAGAACTTCAGATGAAAAGTGACCAGAATTTTCGGTGACGAGATCAATACACGAAGATCAATGTAGATCGGTGATTTGAGGCCACTTTTGAGTACGAATTCCCCAAGCTTGAAGACATCGCGTTTGTGAAGCTCTTGCAAGAGCACATCCTCTCGACCGGCATCTCCGCTTCCGTTCATTCTGGCTGTCGAAGTTGACCAGTGTGCACCCGTTGTGACCTGAATTTTAACTTTTCAAACACTTCTAATCAATTTTTTTCCTCGAAATCAAGCGACCGAATTCATTTTTCAACATTCACGAAAAAAACCGTACACGAATAATGAACCAAGCAGCCGCAGTCGAGAATTCACAACGAAATCAATTGAGAAATTACAAATTTGATCATTTTTTAATCGAATTTCGTCACTCCCCGAATTAAAGTCACGTAAATTAACACTAGGCGAGTAATTTAACATATACATACTTCACAGTAGCAACAATAGAATCAGTGTAAGAAGGTGGTAATTTAAATAAAGCTGAATTTAAAAAATCAAATGATACGTTCAAAAATAAAAGAAGTTCGGACACGATTCAAATTTTCGAAATAATTTCTGTAGCTAACGTGTTTATGGACACGGGGTTAAGACTTTCGTATAGCCGAATCCCCTTTCATAGATACACTGACTACCGCAGAGAAGTCAACATTTTGTATTCAAGCAAATCTACCAAAGAAACCAGCTTCTATAAGAGGTGATCATCTTGTGGATTGCACACAGAGAACGTAACACGCCGTGTTTCGTTCGGTGTTCGATAAAGCAGCAACGAAAGTACGTACACACAACACACATTACACCATTACCGGCCGTAGTGTTTTCAATTATAACAAAGAGAGTGGTGTTTTGACTGCTGAATAAATGAAAGCAGCAATCCGTTGAATGAGCCGAGTCTCATTTTTAGCAAGCACACATGCATAAATGCATAAATGCAGTGAAAACGTCCTACATGAGTAAACAGCTGAATGACCAGAAAATTACTATAACAAAAATATTTCAAACTCAACTGGATAAAAACAACAGAATTTTAAAAATTCGGTCATTCTCGGTGTGTAAAAGAGCTGTGTTCATGTGACCTGTTTTTAAAACGTAGACGATATCTTAATAAATCAAGGAATTAATAAATAATTAAGCAGTTTCAAGTGAACGCCACAAAAAGCTCGTTTATACTGAGAAGAAAGTCTCATTGTCAGTGGAATTTGCACGCTGCTTCTTTAATCGTTGGCAAATAAAATGATATTTTGCTGAAACGCTTGCGAACTTAAGAATTCGGTTGCTTCGCGCCGTTTTCCTCCAATCAGCATCGAGACGTTTGATTGAGAGGCTGAACGAGTTAATGTTGTATACTGTAAAAAAGCGAAATTGTCCCATAGTCATACTGTAGCAAATTTTCCACGGAACACTGAACAAAGAAAGTGATTTTTTATGGGTTTTCAAGACGAACGTTGAATAGAATTAGTGATAGCATAAGTTAACGGTTGCGATGCAGGTCAATGGAATGCTCATCGAATGTTGGGATAGGTAAAAACAGGAAAGGAATGAATTTCAAAGAATGTTGTGAGAAGACATTCGAGCAGCTTAACTAGACATGCAGATTTCGCGATAAATATCATGATGAATGAGTAAACTAAACATATGAATCATCGTTGCTCGAATTTGTATGAGTCATGAAATAATGTGGACGATGACAAATTTTTGTGGTTGCATTATGAAAGCAGACTGCATACGGCTTCGTTTCGCATTTTAAACGTTTGAAGGTTTTCCACTGCAAATGTCATATTTTTTAGTAATGGCAAGAGATTAACGCCAACACATATTTAAAATTGAGTTTTGATGTTTATGAAAACGATGAGAATTTTGAAATAATGATTTAGGAAGCTACAAACATGAATTATTAAACGAATGAAATAAGGGAGGTTCTATACTTTCTAACTCCCCAACCACAATTGAGGCAATACTTTCGCAGGTTGGAAATTCAATATTTTATTGTTCTCATTCTGAATAGATACTATGCAAATAAATTTTATTCACAATAAATTTGATCGTAAATATTTGTAGAATCGTAACAGTGAGCTACTTACAAAACGCCATGATGAACCCATAAACTGTTATTACAACCTTGCAATAGCTTTTTGAAATTGAATTTATTGTGCATTGAGGATCAATTTCAAGGTCACCTAATGCCTGAATAGTTTTTTTTTTCATTGAACAGCAACAACAACAACAAAAGTATCTCAAAAATTCAATTATTCTTGGATCAGAGGAAAGCTCTTCATAGGTGAACTAACAACATGAATGATATAATAAAAATTAAAAATAAAATAAAGATAAAAAAAGAAAAAATAAAAATAAAAAAAAGAAAATGAAAAAAACAAAAAATAACAAAAAAATTAAAAATATAAAAATAAAAAAAAACAAAAAAACGAAAAAAATAAACAAACAATTTTTAAAAAGAAACAAAAATCACCTCACTATCCAATTTTTTTCGCCCTTTCTAATCTGAATTATTTTCAGGTATGGACGGACGACTCGAGAGCAGTGGAGGAACGTAAAACAACTTGAACAAGACAAATGGAACGACGAAGGAAGAGCGGAACGAGCACGTACTGATAGA
>JAPYMA010001250.1:0-98901 GCA_035041965.1 Anisakis pegreffii | reverse complement strand
AAGGTGAGGAATTGGATCAGTTCTGTGGTCGTTTGATTTGGTTGTTGGTGATATGAAATGACTTTATTGCAAATCAATCTTGTTAATTACTCTTGATCTGGCAGAAATGTATCGTGTGTTCCTTAACTATGGGTATTGAGTGAATATTCTCCGTCAGATGGGTTGTTATATAAAACAGTTGAGTGATAACAGACATAATACTGATAGAGATGATGATATTTCGGATAAAGTAGCAATGCGACATTCACTTGAAGATGATACACCTTGTCAGCATTCAATCCTCATCCAATTCCAGGTAAATTTGCGGGTCGATCGTTCCATCAGGATGACGGGAGACGGCGACCGACGGTGATGGGTCGACGATCGACAGGCTTGGCGTTATCAATTCAACTGCGTCAATATCCGTAGGTTGATCAATTTTCAACAATGTCGCCTGAGTATATCAAATCAAAACAACAGCAAGCAACGATTCAAAGAATATTCGGTTCAGCAAGTTCAGCAATATTATTCAACAATATGCAACAAATATTACCCCGTGGCGCAAAGTAGCGTCAGGTTAGTAGTTTCAGACTTGTACTTAGGGACATGGAATAAAATTCAGTCGTGGTCAGTGACCACTTTTTTAATCACTTTGTTCTTTTATTCTTCAATTCATTCTTGAATATTGTGAACTATGTTTGTGTATGTTGTTAACTATATGTAAATCGTGTTTTATTTGTAGTTGAATAATTAAGTACAGATACAATACAGTGACAAATGTTGTGGTGCATTGTAAAATGTTATCATTGTCGATCATAAATTTGAGAAGATATTTATGATAACTTTTATGTTTTAACCGGGGGGATTTTTTAGTGTTTTTTAATTCAACTGATAATGTTATTTGCGCTATATTATGATCATTGTTTTGTGTTGTTATTATGGTCACTGTATTGTGATATCTTGAGAAGTTTAGCTCTTTTTGGACAATTTGACATGAAAGAAAAAACATGATAATTTCCGACTCATATTATTACTAACTGGATTTGGTTTTCTATTTATTCTTTAATGTTGTGAATCAGCTGATTTGTATATTACATATAATGTATATTCATGTATATTGCCGTAAATTGTTATGAATATTTTCACTATTTATTTATTTATTTATTTATTCATTTCGTACATTCATTGTTATTGTGGATATTGTAAACCTTTTAATACGGGATGTGGGTAGGGCAAAGGAGCGATGCGGCACGTAACGACCCGCTTAACTCCGGAGCCAGAGGTAGGGACTTGGACTGGCTACAGATATGGCCCATCCCACCTGAATGAAATTTTTTTTCAGTTTGTGCCCCCCACCTCTCCCCTCCCCCCTCTCCAATGTGGACTCTGTTACGCGAATTCATGTTGGACTCTAGCATAGATATGATAATAGCACACACACTGATATGCATTCAGGTAGCTGTCGCAGTTTAATTTAATTTGATTTAACTTAGTCATATCTTTGACTTGACTTAGCTTCACTGCGATTGTATTATAAGCTAACTGAGGCAAAACTTTGAAATGACTTGACGGGAAATTCATCACGTGTTGACTTGAGCTGATGTAGCGATTAGCGGGCTTTGACTTAGCTTAGTCAAACGTTAGTTTAAGGTTTCTGTGAGCCATATTAGCATGCGATTTAGAGGAATAATTATCTATCTATGGACAACCTGAGACAGGATCCTAGTCATGTCATGGCTGAGATTGAAGTTCTCGGAATTGATCGTTTCTCAGAATTAGAGGTATTAAATGAGAGAATCTATAGTTTCTTACTCGAGGAGCTGTGATAGGGGTTCATAGTAGCTGCACTGGCATACGAAAAAAGAAATCTATCCCTCTAAAACTGAGTTTCATGATCGTAGGGTATGAATGGCCTTATGAAGTTAGCGGTAGGTCTGGAAAGTTCGCCTGGACCGCTCACCTGTAGAGTCGAGTTGCTGAGTGGTGACTCGTCTTCTTCGTAGTGCTGTTTGATAAGAGCTGGAATAAACTTCCAATGTTATCAAATGTGTTATGAGAAGAAATCTCTCAGGTATTTGTGGTTACTCGCCGAAGCTTATCTATTAGCTAGTGTCATGATGGCCTTCATACAAATTCTGTGATGCAATCCCTATTTCCCATGCCAGTGCAGTTACTGTCCATCCTTAGTGCTTATAAGGTACTTGATAAGATTGAGAAATCCATTCAAATGAGAGGAGAGACATTATGGGTTCTTCAGTTTAGTTTTGATAGCTACACTGGCATATCAGAGGAAGAAAAATATCCCTTTAAAACTGAGTTTCATGAACGTAGGGTATGAATGGCCTTATGAATTTAGCGGTAGGTCTGGAACGTTCGCCTGGATCGCTCACCTGTAGAGTCGAGTTGCTGAGTGGTGACTCGTTTTCCTCGTAGTGCTGTTTGATAAGAGCTGGAATAAACTTCCAATGTTATCAAATGTGTTATGAGAAGAAATCTCTCAGGTATTTGTGGTTACTCGTCGAAGCTTATCTATTAGCTAGTGTCATGATGGCCTTCATACAAATTCTGTGATTCAATCCCTATTTCCCATGCCAGTGCAGTTACTGTCCATCCTTAGTGCTTATAAGGTACTTGATAAGATTGAGAAATCCATTCAAATGAGAGGAGAGACATTATGGGTTCTTCACTTTAGTTTTGATAGCTACATTGGCATATCAGAAGAAGAAAAATATCCCTCTAAAACTGAGTTTCATGTTCGTAGGGTATGAATGGCCTTACGAAGTTAGCGGTAGGTCTGAAAAGTTCGCCTGGACCGCTCACCTGTAGAGTCGAGTTGCTGAGTGGTGACTCCTCTTCCTCGTAGTGCTGTTTGATAAGCGCTGGAATAAACTTCGAATGTTATCAAATGTGTTATGAGAAGAAATCTCTCAGGTGTTTGTGGTTACTCGCCGAAGCTTATCTATTAGCTAGTGTCATGATGGCCTTCATACAAATTCTGTGATGCAATCCCTATTTCCCATGCCAGTGCAGTTACTGTCCATCCTTAGTGCTTATAAGGTACTTGATAAGTTTGAGAAATCCATTTAAATGGGATGTGAAGCATTGCGAGTTCTCCAGTTTGTTAAGGGGGGAATATTTGAATACCTTCAAATTTCAACGCCATCGCTTCTGTTTGTAGTAGTTGACAACTTCCGAGAGCTTATGTCCCGGGCCAGGATCGAACTGGATGACTGCGGTTTGGGCTGCGTATAGAGGTTAAAACATTATCTTGACCGCTGACATAAGGTTTTCTCAGGCTTGGAATGAGCTGATATGTGTTTCCTCAATAAAGTGTTTCTGAGACAGCATTTTTGGGGTAGTATTGTGAGATTTTCTCACAGTTTATAATTTGAACACTCAGATGATAAGTTGAGGAACAGAAAGGCGGGAGGCAAGCAAAGATATACAGGCATGAAATGTGTTAATTTGAATATGTTAATTGTTGTTTGTATTAATTTGTTTGATTGTCCTGTTGTCGTGATTATTTTGTGTTGTTGCTGATGTGATGATTATTTCGTGTTTTCGTTCCTTCATCTCTTTGTTCATCTTTTCGTTGTTCATTACCGCGTTTTTTATGCTGTCGCGCCAGGCGTGATGAGGTGAAGTATTGTTGGGCATGATTTAGTGGCGTTCCATGATTGAGACAGAATTGCAAAATATGTAGAGAGACCCGCACAAAATACTCGGGTGCAATTCGACGTCTAATGATAGAAACAGGCTCAATTTTGATGCTCTTGCTTGGACATAAGCTTTTGCCGAGATTTGGATAAATTTGAAAGTATCGATGGTGCGTGGCGCGACAGCTGTATTAAATGTTTTTCCACGTGTTACCACACATTACACCGACATCGCCTGGAAGGATCAACGAGTCGTAAGGATCTGTCTGGCTTAGAATTGTCATGGCAGCAACTGTTATAGTTTTGTGACGATAGGTTTGAGTGAATTCAAGTGCAGTGTAGGTTCTAAGATTGTTTACATCATAGTTAGGAACTGAGGACTTGAAATTCAAAGGCTTCTCGAAATATCGATGGGAGAAGGCATTTAGAAAATTTACTAATGCAGAGCACTGTCATTAATTCAGCAAAGTGTAAATGAGATGAGTAATGATGAATTGAGGAACATCGCACATATAGCTCATGCATAGTGAGTCAATTCTCGAGCCATGAATTAGCTTATTTCGAATAACCTGATGATATGACAAAAAAACATGATAACATGATAATATAATAAAAAAGACAAGAATTCTCGAACAGGCTTATAGATTCTCTAGAAAGGGGACGGAGTCTATGAAAGGCATTTAGTCATTTAGCGTAGCATAGGAACTGCAAAGCAAGTAGGGCATTCATGGTTTGGCGTGTAATGCATGTTAGCTTAAATCCTACGATGAGGTCAGTGAGTTAGAATGGGCATCACTGTTTGAGATTTAGTAATCTGCAAAGAAAAGGTTGCTGTCTGTGATCTATGTTCAATTTTTTTCTTCTGTGGAAAGCATGCAGCTTCGAAAGAACCCTCTGCATTTCCCTCCGGCAGACGTGATTCAGGTTTCGTATCGAGATGTTCAACAGTTTCAGTCGGCGCTTCTGAGTATGCATGCATGCTCCTCATTACTTTGATCCGCTAAAAACTGAGTGATGAAGTTCGTGAACATGGCCATGTAGGAACACTGACAACTGTAATGGTAGGTTGTTCAGGCTAAATGACTCTTCCTTCTCCTCTCCCGTGGGAGCCTTCGAAACCTCAGGTCACACCACCCAACAGGCAATAGAAACAGCATATTATCTCGAAAATGCGGATTATGAAGTCGGAAGTGCTATGTATGGTCAGGATTTTAGTGAAGTTTCTGGCAAGATGATTTGTTGCTCATATTTCGATAGGATTGATACCAATCGGTTCGTCTTGACGATTCTACGATGAAAGGCGTAAAATTGTGACCGCATGAGAGACGTGAGATCAGAGAAATCCTCCAAAATAATAGTCGAACTCGATGTTTAACTGTTTTGTTTTTTCGGTTTCCCTCTGAAAAATCGGACGGAAGAAACCGCTATGATGGTGCTTAGAAATCCAGTGGCACCACATTTTGCGGTCAGAACACAAGAATGGATACAACTATTGAGCTGATTCATACTTCATTGCATACATTGCGTAAAGTGCCTAATTCCAACTCGATTGATGCCAAATCTGTGATACATTGAAGAAATGAATCCATTGGCCAAAAATCATGAAATGACGATTTCTGCGGCCTTTAGGGCCTCGGAACGCAGGTTTTTGCTGGCAGATCGGAGCTCTCCTTGTGATATTCTTGTTCAGATGGCCAAAGCCATCATAAATCCGTTTGGAGAGTCTAAAAATGTTCATCCTAAGCTGGGCTATGATATGTCGAAAATGCGGATTTTGAGATGGTGAGAGGTCAGGTCGGGATTTTTGTGAAGTTTTCAGAGGAGAAATTTTTTGCTCTTTTTTTGATAATTTTGATATTTTATTTCCATGTAACGCCACACAAGTTCTTATCATTTATCTTTATTTATTGAAAATCTTTCATAATACACATTTACATCATTGCTGTTTACAACGTTACTTTCATAATATATTGTAACATTCCTTCAAATGCATAATATCCACCAAAAATTAATTCAAATTCAATACACACAATTTAAATCCAAATTAATAAAAAATACCAATCAGCATTGCATGAAAACATGATAGTATTATGAAAAATCTGTAAAAAAAGCAAATATCACAGAAAATAAAACAAAAAGTAATGGAGCGTAATGATACTTCATTATGAATATAAGTCGGAGCAATTACAATTAGATTCAAATGAAAGAATGAAATAAAGAATAATTAATTTGTACTAATTTAAAGATCTGAGTTTAATTGAATTGAATTGAAAGAATTGATTGAATTGAAAAGATGTGACAATGCGACTAATGAACTAGGCGAAAGAGTAATTAAATCGAAACATCAAGTCAATTCAATTAAACATATAAATTAGCTGAAAGGAAGACCTGAGACGTCCCGAATCAACCGGAGAAACCGGATGACTGCAAACCTCATCCACATATCCCGAATATCGTGATTATATTATAAATGTGCACATAAAACATATTGCCGAGATCAAGATAAACGCCAATATTCAATTTCGCGGTTAAACTTCGTCGTGCCAAATTCGAGCGGTTATTCAAATTGGGTGCAAAATTTTGACGGTTTTTTGCTTATAACTTTGCCGAAAATCCACCAATTCAACATCGTAAATGTCAGAAATATCGAGAAAAGGGTCCCAAATTCTAACCCGAAATCAGAATCTAAAATGATTCAGTGCTGATCGAGTTTGAGCGCGAAATCGATGATGGGAACGTATCGTGAAAATATTTTGCCCACCCCTCACTTTTCGTACTTTTCATTCGGCAAACAGCTGTGCGAGCCGATTGTTGGCAATGAGCCGAGACGTACCGCTGCGGTGCGTAAGCGGTTCATTTGTGATTTATTTGTAATTTGCTTATTTAATGTAATTAATAA
Source organism: Anisakis pegreffii (assembly GCA_035041965.1). Classification (NCBI taxonomy): domain Eukaryota; kingdom Metazoa; phylum Nematoda; class Chromadorea; order Rhabditida; family Anisakidae; genus Anisakis; species Anisakis pegreffii. The sequence continues at coordinate 92,367 of JAPYMA010001250.1, read as the reverse complement.
TTTAATTTGTTTGTTATTTAATTGGTGGTAATTGCGATGAGTTTATGAGTTATATTCGTACTTATCAGAATAATATTGTTGAGCACATTTTCTTTGTTAATCTGGGTATTCTCTCATGTTATCGTATCAGTGCACATTATAATCCCGTGTGATGCCCTGGTTGGACTGCACCCTTTTCATGCTATTATATTCATATGGAGCAGTAATTGCATTAACTCAGAAAAGTGGCAGCTAATTGCTAGAGGTTACAGTAAAAGGATAGATTGAAAGAAAATAATTCAATAATGAATCTATGAATGTGACAGTTAAATATGAGAGAAATCAGTTTATGACACTGATTCCCTCAAAAAAAAAATGAAATGAGGTGTATCACTAAAAAATTGGGAGAATCAACAGTTGAATGAAACGACCGACTGAAATGCATTATAACGGATTAAAAAACGTAAAAGATAATATTAAAAACACCGTATAAATCTTCGTAGTGCTTTTCGAAGTATAAATCTGTTTCGAAGTAATCTTTTAGTTGTACGTTTCCCCTTCCATTCATAAGTTCACTGGAATTCGACTTGTTTGGTGTCGTTTTCATTTTGCATCTGTATGCAGTAATGTAACTTTCGTGGTAATTTATTTTCGTTTAGAAACTTTTTGCATGTACAATAATAAAATTCTCGAGGCACCGGTGCGTCATAGTTCTTATTTTTAGATATATAACGCGATGATAAGTTGTTGCTTGCAGTTATTTTGTGTGTTTTGTTTGGTTCATTCAGATCTTGTCATCTCATTTGTTAATAGTGATAATAAAACCTATTAACATTCCGATGATCGATTCGAATGATTCTTCAAATGCTCTTCAATTTACGCGATTTTTTTTCATTAATATTAATTCTTATTGATGTCACCAGCTTGTTTGATGTGTTCCAAGCAAATTCATCTTTGAGATTCGTGTAATTACATACAACTACCGATGAAGGTGTCCACACTATCAACTTTGCAGGATGCTTTCACTTATACAAGGCTGAAGTACTGTGGACCATTTAAAGTTGCGGAGTCTTTAGAAGCAAAGTACATGTTCAACTGCTGAAAAGCCATATACTGACAAGTCATGCAAGCTATTAAAATAAACGGGACGCACGGTTTTCATAGTTTGAGCTATAAAAACAATAGAGGACTCTTCATAGATCACGTAGCTCCCTCACTGATCATAAGTTAAGCATGAATTTTTCAGTTGTTTATGGTCGCTGTTCACAAGCTGGTCCAGAATTGCTCATATAATAATAGAGAATGAGAGAGCTCACAATATGCCCATGCGCTCATCAATCCCTTACTATGCATGAATTCCTTATCAGCAATAATTTCCGTCATGTTTTGAAGCGTTATCATTCTTTAGCGTTGTGTCTCGACTGTGTTTCACATAATAAAGAGATGAATCATTTTTTGCTTCATGCAACGTAAACATTATGTAGTGAACAAACAATGCGTCGAATTTGATAAGAGTTTGTGACAATTCAGCAATATTTCACTGTTTGCTAACAGTGAAGCGACAACACATCATCATCGGCTCTTCTAAAAATCTCAATTTTCAACGCTTGTAATTGTAATTGGTGTATTGCAGAAAACGTGATCGTACTCGTCTAGTCGTTGGATTCGAAGAATCAATGCGTGAATAAAATTCAGTTTTAATTTTATTCACGCACTCATCGTCAGCGTTAAATTTTTGTAATTGCAACAAACAGTATTTCGATTTTGTTTGAAGTGCTGAACGAGATCTTATGGTTGAAGCGCTTCAAACAATCAACGTCTGGGTGGGAAGAGGTGCTCAGGTAGGTTGTCTCGAATGTTTGTCTATTCAATTGGAACAGTTGAATGTTAGCAATTATTCTAATGTGTCTAAGTTGTTCAGATTAATTTTTGCTTTCGACTTGATCAATTGGAGTCATAATGTTTTTGAACGGCCACGTTATATTGAAATTATTGCTTTTTGTTTTCTTTCGTCTTATGGATTTTTTGAGTTAAAGAGCGAAAGAGGAGAACTATCAACTTTAGAACGCGATTTTGATTCATCTCAAGCAACACAATAACGTTTTCTAATGCAAAAGTGCACTGTTTTCAATTCGTAACTACTGTATCCAATCTTATTTACATGCACAATCGACGCTACGTTTTATTTTTGCCGTTATCAGAGTTTATCACTACTCACCTCTCATACCCTCCCCTATCGCTTGTTTGTCAAATTCTCGCCCATAGACACAAAACCGTCATTGCTTATCATTCGAAGCAACATCGTTTTGAAAGCAGTTCAAAACACTTCTTTTGTCCATTTCAACCTGCAAGTTTGCTGTCATTTAAAATTTTCACGAGAATGCCCACCAGCATGAACTTCAAATGATGTAGTTTTGCTCTCAGTTCTAATTTAGTGTTTATGATTAGCTGTTGCGAGCCGTAACATAGGCAGAAGATTATAGATTTGTCTATCTGTCCGAAAATATTTCCATCTATATCAGGACTTTCAATTGCTCCTGACAGTACGTATCGGATAAAATATTTGATTTCAGATGAGTTCGGATGAAAGTCCGTTGAATCCGACGCCACCATACGTTCCGTCGGATCCGTTCAATGAAGAAATGAAAGCAGTTCAAGAGAGATGGCATGAAATCGACATAAACAACAGTTGGGAGATGCTATTGCTACAGTCACCTCCATCCATTAAGGCTTTAGGTATTCCACTAATTCCGTATCGCATTAAAGCACACCGAAAACCCGCTTTCGCCTGTCTATCACATTGCTTATCCCATATCATATCCCTAGAACCTGATTCTATAGCGATACACTTGAATTCTGTTCTCCGAGCGTTTTCGCTCAATTCTAATCCCAATCAAGTACTCACATTTTCTGAGCCATCAAATTCTCTCTCACTGCGACCAAATTCCCTCAATTTCCTTTCATGAATATGCTCCTATACAAGGGCTTCTGATGAATCCTTTCTTTCTGCACTTATAAATTCGTTATTCTTCATAATTAATTGCAAGTGTTCATGCAAATAATCGAGCGATTTCTACAGCTGACCTGACAAAACCTGATGTGAGCCACAACTTTATTCTATAGCAGGGTTCCTCAATCTGGGGTCCATGTACCCCTGGGGATCCGAGACGGCATGCCAGGGGCTCGACAGGGGGTTGTGTGGGAGCGAGTGTGAGGGTGGATGCGATGGAATGGGATGAGTGAGGAGTGTGGAAGGGTGTGTGAGGTATGTAGAGAGTACGAGGGAATCTTAAAATTTTGTGGGGGGAGGGGGGGGTCCACGGAGCAAAACGGGTTGAGAACTACTGTTCTAGAGCTTCTCCTCACTTCTCAGTGGAAAAAATTCAACGCAATTTCATTCCATCAAATAACAGTTCCACTAAAATATACTCCAAATCAGTTTCAAAATTCAATTTAAGGTGAACTGATGGTGCTCTCTTTAACACCATCGAATCGTTCATCTGTCTGCATTGGTGAAGGTATCAGTCTCAGGGCACCTCGATACCATCTTGGTGGCGCTGGGTATCTTCAAACACTTCTTGCACAGGTTAATAAACAACTCGTTTGTTTGGGATTATTCTTATTACCAAATGATTCAACGTTCCAATGATTGCATGTATGGGATAGCATTCGTCACAAACGAAGAATTTCAAGGCGTGGTCTGAATTATGATATAAACCCCAATGTTTTGTTGTGATGAAATTTGTTGAATCTCTATCTTATCGCAAACCAAGCGGTTACGTTTTAAATTGATAAGGATGATCGGCATAATACATAATAATTTGACTTGTCAATGATAGAAATTACGAAGATTCAGATGACTGAAGTAGAATTGCGATTTGAAAATTCGTACAAATTGCTCAGACAACTTCAGAGCTGATGTGGAAAAATTTGAAGGTTACCCAACATATCTTCAGGCTGTGAACGAAGGTCGCATAGCACAACAAAATGCTCATCAATCGATGGCTGCAATCGCCGAGAATATGAACCAAATTCCGCGATCGATTGAAGTCATTCTCGAACTACTGAACCAGGTAGTTCATGCCTACATCTTTATTCATTCAGTTCACCACCGAAGAAATTTGATGTTTATTCACTTGAATAATTGGTGGAATTGTCATCTTTCAGCATTCATCAGAGCAAATTCGATTCCAACTCCCAGCACAAGTGAACAAAATTCGATGCACAGTGGAAGATTCAATAAAAAATTCGCACTCCCTTGAGCTACACTTTCATAAGGCAATGCGACTGATGAATGATCGCAGGAAAAGTATTGGTCGTGCCGGTTAGCGCATATCACTTGAGAACCCATAAAAACGTGTAGAACTTATTTGTTTTAACGGTCACTATTAAAAAGACAAAAGTCGCTCATTCGATATATTTCGCCGACACTATCTTCATGAAAACTTTGTATGTATTGATGTATCTTATATAAAATCACCTTTAGGATTTGAACTGTTGGGTGAAGTGAAACTGTTTTGGTCGTCAGTGATATCGTTTTGTGAGGAACTCAACAAACTCATTCACTACACACTCGATTCATCGACAAATGCATTCAACTCAATATTGCGTACACAATACGAAATTGCACAGAAACAGAATAAATTCTCACTCAAACGCAAAACACGAGAAGAGGTGATCACGATAATTGTATTTGAAGAAAAAAAACACTCGAACAAATGTTTGAGATTTTCTGAGTTTTGGGTTTTCATCATCTCATTTCACCGAATGCTACCACATTCATCTAATTCCACTTGCGTTGTGCTCGAATTGAAGACTGTGTCTGTGTTCACTGATCAAGATTTAACAATGAATTATTGATAATTTATGAGTGATAAAGTAATAATTCAGATATATCACTCAAGTCTGGCTATAATAGCGTATGCATGGGCAGTACGACACCTAGCAAATGCGTACATTCACTATTCGAGTCAGTTTATCATGCCACAGATCAACGTCATCGCTCGTTATCCGTTGATCGCCACCAATAAGATTGAATTTGCGAAGGCGCAACAACAGTTCAGAGAGCTGAATATGGCTTGTGAACAAGTACGTGAATACGTGAAGCTTTTCATATTGTTCTTCGCTTAGCGATAAGCACAATCATGCACTTTTCTACAATCTATAACAATTACTCAGTTGTTTGAAGTGGACAGGGGAGGGGGAGAGGGATTGGAGGAAGGAGGTCGGGGGAGTAGGTAATAACTTAGAGTAGGTTGTTTCATCAAGAGTATCTCCATTACTTGGTTGCTTGGTGACAAACTATTAGAAGTAAACCAGGATCACATCAATCAACAAATCAGTTAGTTGAGCATTTTTAAAGTTTCATCAAGTATCATCCACAATAAATCAAATTTGCCCTATGTACATAGAAATCATTACCGATCATCGTTGTTGTCAGAAGCTTTGTTCGTCTCCTTCAATCTCACAATCAGCATTTTACTCGCTTTACTCTCGTTAGCGATGCCGTATGAAGAAAGGCCTGTTTAAAGTCACTTTGCATAAATTTTCTTCTGTATTTGCATAAATCGAATTCATTGAAGGAGACGAACAAAATGGTTGGTATAAACAGCACCGAGAGCAAGCGACGATCAATTCTAAAGATGGATATGGGTCTGAACTTGAATCTCAACGAGATTGGACGAGATATTGATGAAATCATTCAACCAGTGGCTGAATTCAGAACCGGAAAATTGCAATTTAATCATGAATTTGAGTTGGATAATCAGGAAAGATCCATGATGCTGACAAATGAGAGACGTTCGCGAGAAGAACAGAAAAACAAGTTGAAAATGGAGAAGAAGAGAGTCAAAGAGGAGGAGACTATAAAAAAAGAGCGGCATAAGAGAGAAAAAGAAGAAGTGGAGAAAAGGTTGAAAGAAGAGAATAAACGAATCAAAGAGGAGACAAAGAAACGTAAGCAGCAAGAAAGAGAACAACGAAAACAGCTGGATAGAAGCAATTCCGAGCGGAAGGCCTCCTGGAATAGATCCTCATCAACACGTTCAGGTTCTCCACAATCACCCCAATCGCTTCAGTTCGATCTTTCTCTACCGTCGCGACAAGTCCAGAACTATTATCCGGAACCTCAGCCCAACGAAAGCTCTGCAAATCCGTCATACTACACGCAAACCTCATCCATCTCACAAGAGCACTCCCAAATGTCATCGCCAGTATCACGCCCGTCAGTCATGCAATCCTCTGTCGTTTATGAAAACCTACCCCACCCTAATAATAATCAGACCCGCTCAGCGCCGATAGCCCTTCTCCAAAAAAGTCCCGACCCAACCGTTCCACCTGCCCGATCGCCCGATTCGACCACTCCGTTTGCAAAATCTCCCGATCCCACGGTTTCACTCTATCACTCGCCCACCTTAGACCTCTCATCGCTTGAATCGCCTGAATCAACACTCTCACCTGCACCACGAGCCGTACAGTCACGTTCATCCGAAACACCACAAACACCACAGTCCACTCAATTCCCAATGTCCCCTCAAAAGCCACCAACGCCCCAATCTACCTACACCACCACGAAAACCATTCAAATACCCTCACCGAACCAACAACAACGACAACAATTTTTTCAGTATCCCCAAACAAATCCGAATGTTGATCGCAAAACGCAGCATCAAGCATCCTCGAACAGCCCGACAATGACCGAACAATTCGGCCAAATTGCTGAATACATTGATGGCAGCCAACGTTTCAGTTCATCGCCACAACCCACCATCACCTACCAACAGTATCGTATGCAAAAATACCCCGCAACAGCCAGAGCCACTGTTCAGTCAACTGCAGTCCCACTGCAAACAGTAACACAACAACAACAACAACAGCACCAACCTTATCCACAATTCGATTCCATACGACTTGCGTCGAATTCGTGGAATGACTCAGCAAAAACCGCTCAAAATGACACATCCGATCTCGGTCAACCAATAAACGCCCAACCAATTCATTCATCCACTCCTCTGCACTCTCCCGATGACCCTCAGCAACCTGTGTGTCGTCAACGAGCCACGGTGCGACCAGTGGTTCGTGAGAGACCCATTTCATATCCGACAAATTTCCGTCAATCCGAGTTTCACTCTCCACAAGCTGACCCGCAGTCTCCGTTCTATGATTGCCGTAATCATCATCCGTTCTACGGTAGTTGCTATCATGTCGTAGATGAAACCATCTACACCGACGAACAATATCCAGATTCAACCCACCTAACTCATAATCCAGCCATCTTCGAACCGCAATCGAATCAGGTTGGCAACAAACCTCACTTTATTCGATTATTCGAGTTCACATTTTGCCATGAAAGTGAATCGTACATTATGTATAATCTTGCGTTCAAGTGGATTAATGGATTTGAAATGAGCAAAATTATATACTGGAACTTTTGAAGTTCGGATGAATTTCTTACGATTGAAAATTTGTAAGCTGAAATGCGATCGAACCTGTTAGATTAATGAATGGCATGTTGAAGGCTGCAAAACCGGCTGGTTTCATTGCACGATTGAGGGCAAGTCTTATGAGGAAGCCAAAGAAGACACCAGTGAACAAAGACGAAGAAGAACAAATAGTAGAATTGCCTAAAAATGCCTAAAGTAATAACTTTCGACTTATTTGTTTTGATAGTTTTTGTGTAATGTTTCGATTAGTTACATGGATACAATATGTAACCAAGAAATTCTTCTTTTTCATAGTCAAGAGAAGCATCAAACTTTTTTCATTGCTGACATACGAATAAACACAGTTATCGTGATAACAAAATGATGTAAGCACAAAACGCGTTGAATAAGCCAGCATTTATCGCAGAGGTTTCATCAGAATTTCGTGACATTAACAGATCAATCCTGCTATGTCAACTATAGATCATGATATCAATACTTAACTTCAACAACCTACGCCTCATCGAAAGCAACAAGTGGAATGGAAACTTATATCACCAAAAAATTCACTTCCTATTAGCAGTCATTCTCAATCGAAAACGTTTATGAAATCACATGAATATACCTATTTCTCCTCATATCAGTGAAACTTCATATGTTGTCTCAGAGTAGAAGCGCTTTCCTTTCCATGCGCAACACCTCATTAAAAAAAATTCGTCTTATCGAACGAACAAATTTCTGCAGCTCGAAGACCTCAACGTAGCTGCAAGCTTCAAGCATGTGAAGTGTACTAATGAAGACAATAGAATTAGTGAATTCGAAGTTGTCAAATCACATAAAAGACTGAAATCAAAGTAAAATCGAACTGGAATAGTTTCAACGTTTCCAAAATCGTATGGTTCCAATGCAGAGTTAATAAAGATATTATCGTAACTCTGCTATCAATTGATCGAATACAAATGTGTATTGCGCTTTGTGATTTGCAAATCAGCCATAAAATTTCGACAACAACGTCCGCCACCTTCCCATTAAACCAGAATCAAATTTTTTGGCGTGTCACTGACCAAAAAGGTCTCACAATTCGAACCGTATTCTGCTAGCTATAAATTACAGTGACAATGCAAAATCAATGCTGAGTTTGTAAACCGTGTAATGATAACTGGTTTACGTTTTCAATTCCAATTCTACCGCACATCAATGCATTCATTTGCATTGACCATTCGAAGCCGTAGGTCATGATGAAGCAAAATCGTCAAATTTTCTATCCTCTAACGGTGATTGTTCGACAAAAAATCTGAATGCTTGAAGGCCAAAACCGTCGGCCTGAAGCAGTTTGCGTTGTCATGCTCGAAAAAGTGTCTGAAGAACACCAAAAAGTTAAAGTTGTATGTTGCTGGAAATGAAAAAAGTCGGGCACGAAGAAAATTAGGGCTGAAATTTCTGTCCCATAGATGACCAATTTTCGAAAGGTCGTATCGTTTGTGTGTAGTCACATGAAATGCATTGCATAAAATATCGCATAAGATGTTTCCTGCGAAGTAATAAATGAATTTACAATTCAAGAAACATTTTACATTTCTTATTGTTAGAAAATCACACGCTACATGCTGCAGCAGCATTTTCATTCGACATTTAATGAATAAACGATTGCATCGGATTTAACAGCCGCATAAGAGAATGTTTTCAGCGAGTGTGTATGTCAGATTATGAAGCACCTTGAAAATTAATCGAATTTTAGTGAATGCAAGGTAAGAATGAAGGTGGGAGTGATTTGCAGCATGAGACCTACTAATACACATATCATGTACGTGTACAACTATAATACATCAATCTCCGGTTGGATCACCTTGAGGAATGCCGTATATTAATATTTTCTCTCCAACACCATATTTCTGTAATCCAAGCCCATCAGGATCAGCCCTTTTATGCAGAAGATTTGCGCGCTTTCAGCTAAAATTTCCAATTTTCAGGTGTGTAGCAGAATGAATTTCCTACAATATATCCTATGATATCAAATTTTCGCTCCCTATCGATGCAGACTTATAATCAGATTCACGTCTCTGAAATCAATTTTGTGAATATGTTACATCGTTAAGATGAAAAGTGTGCAAGCTTCCTCTAAACTGATTACACAAAATGTAAACATTTGCAGCGACATACACGCTTAACGAGCCATAATTGTTCGCATCGTTTTATGCTGAGTGAATGTACTTTCAATGTGTTTTTCGTATAATTGACTTTTAAACGGCTGATATGCTTTTCAACACATTCAGCTAAACTTTTTAAAGTACAACACAAGCTGAGAATCTCTTCAGAGTGCTGCTCTTATAGCATTCGCAAGATCATCGTCGATAATAAATTATATGCAAATCGCCATTATTCGATCCGTTCGAAGTTATTTATGATAGTACTGATAAAAATGGTGATGTTAAATGCCACAATGAAAACTATCTCGAAGAATATTTAATTCACGCTTCACCTACGCTGTGCAATCCGTCGAAAAGATCGTGTTTATTGCATGTGATTCGCTGTCTGCTTTCAGTGCTTCACTGGACGTGATGTGAAACAAATGTACAAATTTTTTGCATCCATCTATCTTCCTATAAATTCCCATCGAACAACTGATAAATGTAACTGTGAAATTAAAAAAATGCTTGACATAAAAAAAGATTGAATAGTGCTGGTTGGGGCAGTGAACGATCAAATACGTCTATAAAACGTTGCAAACTGCCCCAGAGTCGACCTGACGAACTGTTTTACCTCTGGCAATCTACATACCTGTTTCCTCATTAATAAATTCTTCCCCACATCAGTGCTTCGCAAGTTTCGGTCGTCAACTCGACACATTTTTATTTTGCACTTCCATTGGTTGTTAATAATTTGTTGACAGCACATCAGTAGCGCTGTGAAATTCTGTTGTTTGTGAAATTGTGCCGTATTGTTAAGATTTGTCACTACTTTGTTGACTACAATTAAAGATTCAAAGGGCGAACGTATTACAAGTGTGTATGTTCTAGATTTTCCATTTGTATGTTCTTTGGGACATATGCATTTTGTTTAAAATCAGAAGTAGTTTTTTGTATTATCATTACGCTTCTACCAATACGATTTTGCCAATACGGTCATATGAGCAGTCATATGACAGGGAAAGGAAAAAAACTTCAGCTGGTGAAAAGCAGACTGTAAGTGGCTAGGAACAAGTTTTATTTATCAAATTTGTCAAATAACGGTGCCACTGAAACTACGAACTCACGATCAAAGCGTAATGAAGTATAGTTGATTTTATTGGTTTATTCAACAACATAAGTCATTGAACACAAGTGATAAGCCGCCGCAATTCGAATGCTGCTGTATTTTGATAGTGCACTGACAACGAATAACAACTATTGTTGTAAACTGTTTAACAAGACAATCCAAAGTCCAAACGAAAGGGTCCTCAGGTAAACAGCAGTGAAAACAAGTCGACGAGAACGCCAGACATCCTAAATGCTCATTTACATTGATTTACTGGTAAGTAAGTTGAACTAAAAAGTTATATGATGGTAAAGCATCATTTTGCAGAACACATCATTGATGTTGTACATATCGAATGTAATGTGTGCTGAACACTCATTAGTTCAATTCAAATATGCCTTCATTTCGTTCGCATTCACCAGTGAGCATTCCCCCGTTTCAGCTATTTTATTCCGTAAACATGTTGACTGTCGCTTGTTGGATGATGGTGTGGCTGAAATGTTCACAATTTTTGGTTCTCGATTGATGTGTTCGCTAGTTTTGATTATTCACACACTGCATGACCGGCAGATTATCCGTATGAATACGAGGAAGTATGGCGTTCGTGTTCAGAACGGGTGGTGGTGTATCCCACTCTCTCGAGCTGGCGTTTTTGTTGATGGTTTCTGTCTTTTCGCTTTATTACTATATTAATGCCACGCAGGTGTACAATCAACACTGTGATACAGTTGAATTGCTTTCACTAGAATCGCTTTATCAATTGACAAAGCGTTACTCGTTTTATTAAGCGTGTGTTTTTCCTGCGTGGATTATTTTCATACGATTGCATTCCCACAGCCAAAACCTAGCAATATCTGAATGCTGATGACTAACTTCGGCCGAATAGCTGTTCGTTAGCGAAAATAAGTAAATTCTAGAATAAGTAAATTCAATTCACTTCGGGTAAGGCTTACAATGATGATCGATCATTTTCATTGACGATGATGTCGTATCGACGATCTTCATCGCAGCCGTGTTCGTTTCGCGAACATCCAAAAATTTCCGTTTCATTTCATCAGATTAACCATTTCCATACACACACGCACATCAGTTCTATCATTCGATAACCTATTTTTTCATGATTCATTCGTAGACGTACATTCCCAAATGTGAAGCAGCTAATCCGAAAGCATGTGCTGGCGAAATTCTATTATACATCATTCTAGCAGCTAATTTGAAATCATTTTCCAGCCATTGTTCATAGCACAAAGCTTATGAGAATGAGATTCGGATCATTTTCCAGCTGTTTGATCAGAAATGGGCTAACGTTGGCTGAATATTATGCTGATGAGTGAAAATATAACGAGAATTAGTTTATGTTTATTAGCCTATTTCATTTTTAATTCGAACTTTTTATTCGTGGTTATCTTTTCGAGTTTTCTGGCATAAGTCACTACCAATATTGCTTAATATTAGCGATTGCCTCAGATGAGTTGTTTCTCCATGTGTCTGTCATATGGCCGACTCGAACAGGCACCGTGCTGTATCACTCAGCTATTTTCAGACGAATCCACTCCCCAAAAAACATCAGTCCCCACAATGCAATAGTCAGCTAGCGCTATCTCGATAACGGATTTGTTTATTGCATTAACTCAGATTTCTCTCTGCTACTACCACGACCGCTCATTTGGAGCGCTTTCATTCGTTTTCAATTGTTCGAATTTGATTTCTGATTATCATAGGTGGACAATACTACGCTATTCCGTTACTTCGCTGGTTAGCGAAATAGCGGAATAGCCGTTTCGCTAGCCAGCGAAATTAACAAGATATAGCTTGCCTAAGGAAGATCGCCTGGCTGTTATTTGAACTAATTGTCAGTGCAATGTAATTGTAAGCCAGAGGATAATGTGCAATTGGGAATGTTTGTGCACTGAAATTATAGTGGTTAATGAGCGTGATTACTTCATTTGCTAATTGCTAGAGACACGATTGATGGGTATGATGAGGCTCTTTTCATGTCATTTGTTTGAATGTGTCGTTCGTTGCGATTGCATTCCAGTGAAGTGCGATTCAGAGTAAATTTTTGTTTCTTTCAGATGTCATCGTTGATTAAACTGATCAGCGTAAGCGTTGAGAAACTTCACGACAAAAATAACGTACATTCACCAATTGCCGTTTGGAAACGCAAGAAAAATCTCGCCAGAAAACGCAAATCTCTTCCTGATCAAATATGGTATCTTAATTGAAAATTCTGTTGAATTCATAGAATTCCGTGATTCAAAATCGATCATTTTCAATGCCCCAACCATGAAGGTGAGGAGAAAATAATCCAAACTATTACCATGAGGCGTTTCTTTTGGCATTAAGAGCGACGAAGTTCGAGTGGCAGTTCATGGTGTGAATTCATAATTTACGATCTGTATTAGATAGACTGGTGATTTATTCTGATTTTAGTGTTAATTCAAAACTCTAGTCGGTTTAACGATACTGAATGGATGTTTATCAGAATTAACATACGTTTATCAAAATCATCGATCGGATTTCGTTGGATTAACACAGAAACAGCAACTGTTGTTGATGTTTCAATGAATAAATCATTTTGTTATAAGTGTTGTAATCTGACGTTTTATATAAATCGAAATGTAAACAAGCCAACTCTTCCCCGTAACCACTAGTTATTCAGTTCAGAAAACTCATTGAAAGCGATAGTTAGTCATTGCATCTAGGTGAAATCGCCTGGAAAACTGTCACATGGAAATACAATTGGAATGAAATGTCAATAGTTCAAAAGCAAGAAAATCCGTGTTGTTGGTGGATTTCACATAGAAATTAAAAAGGACAGACAAGGATTTCAACGTTTTGTGTGAAAATTTCAAAGAATTAAAGAATAGGAACTGATAGTCAACATTTGATTGATAGTGGAAATTATTTGCGCTTGCAGGGAGAAAATTTTCGATGAGTGTTCACCATTCGAAGTGCTCGTTTGGAGAAGAGTTTGCAAGCAGTTCAACGAAATAATCAGTGGTCGTATTTCAAGACTATTATATCTGGAGGTGTATCGTTTCCACAGTCGCATGCTACGAGAGATGCCACGACTATGTGACGGACAAGGTACATCAATCATTTTATAGATAGATAGATTGTTTATTGCCGACTGAGAAATATGTACAAGCAATAATCCAGCATGAAAGGCTGACATCATGCGGGTAGGTTGAATATGCAAAAAAGAATAGTAAAAAATGATAATAAGAAAAAAATTTTTTAAAGATAATAAATAAAATTATAATGCAGTTGAGGGCCATGTGTGACAAGAATATTTAGGTATTGAAACTGTGTGAATGATGTATGGAACTTCAACTGCGAATTTTGCAGCTGCACTTCGCATAACATCCCGATCAATTTTCAGTCTAAGCATGCACGTTGGGTAAATTTTTTGAGATGGAAATTTTCTCTGAATGGGCGATTTTTCTGCGGGTAAAAATGAAATGAGAAACATTTTTGCAAAATGAAATTTTGCTCAGAAAAGGTGTATTTGTAGTGAAGAATAGCATATGAAGCGGTGTAAAAATTCTCATGCACGTGTTTAAATTTATCAAAAGCGATGTGTATGTGAATGAGCGATGTCAAACTAGAGTGTTGCCTGGATGTTTAATCGTTGATACCTTAATTACATCGGCAATTCACGGATCAATTGCCGTCCCACTGGCTTAGTGATTGAAGTGTGAAAATTATTTAGCTGATAGTGCCAATCATTCCAGAAGTTCACACATTACAATGTGCCAATCAAACGTCACTTTTTCGTGCTACTCAAAAACCGAATTGATGCGCAATTAAAATCAACAATTTACTCGCTGAAATTTTCCCTAACATTTCATTAGTTGATTGCAAAACATCAAATAATACCCTCAATATTTCACAATCACAAAATTTTGCGCTACTTTGTATGCGCATTACAAGGGATTTTGAACAGCTGGTCTGCTTAAAAGTGCAAAACGTATTCCCCTTTTGATAATCATCAAATCAAAATCACAGCATTTACATTTTTCATGATTATGACGTCGTGTAAAAGCAAAGTGCATTTCAAACAGCGATATTTTTAGATTCTGATAATCACAGAACAATTTTCTATAAATGATTGCACGTCATCTGCATTATTGAGCATCAAATTCTCTTCATAATATTTAGTTGGTGGCAATTTAAAAAATAATAACTGCAGAGTGAATTTTATTCCATCTAAAGTTTGTGCATAAAACTGAAAATTTGGTGAGCTTCCCGTAAAATGCAAGTGATCGAAGTGGAAATATTCAAAGGATGAAAAGCGGACGTGAAAATATTTGAGAGATAAACTGTGCGATTCACGCTCAACTGAATAAGTATAAGAGTTTAACTATGAATTTGCTTTTACAGGGTCGTTTTTTGGAGCAAAAAACTCGAACATAACGATACGAATGGATAGACACAATGTGGTGCTGGTGGCTCCAGAATGTTGGTGTCCAACCGATATTATACAACTCTTCAGAGCCATTTCAATATTTGGCATTTCAGCACACACCGTCTGTGTGAGTTCGTTGCATTTTCTGAGTTTGTAAAAAAAAGTTTTTGTAGAATGAATTTTACGATTCACCGAAATTGATGAATAGATGAACGGAAGCATGAACAAACAACAACTTGAGAACACGCCATGGAATGACAGGCTCATTGCATGACAGTTTGTTAGCACACGAGGATGCAATTAGTTCAAATGTCTGCTTGCTTAAAGTGTGAATTTTTTAGATGGACGCATCAATTTTTGAGATGATCACCGCGGGTATCTCCACCATATTGATACAAGATCGATTTTCATTACGTGACGAGTTTATGAATCGGCTACGATTTTTACCAAATTTAAGAGAGGTCATTGCTTGTGTTCAGTTGTTTTTTTTCCAGTTGGAAAATTATTACGAAGAGTTATTTTCAGAAAAGTAGTTCTTCTATCAATGTTTACTAACGAAAACAGTTCTGTGATTCCTACTTAGTCAACTCCATACGGAACACGTTTTAGTGAGTGCAGTACTGAAATGATATATGCCAAATTCAAGAACTGTGATCATCGCTTAGTAAGCATCATATAATTGTTTGCAAAGAAACTCTATCGAGAAGAGAAACTCTTTTATCAACAGCCGAATACTTTGCTAGGCAAAGAACTTTGTCAAGTGATGTGTATTACTCAAACTCAAGTGAAAATCAAACTTGAATATTTTAATATCAAAAGTTGTTGCTCTTTTCAGCTCACACTGAACGTTCCACTGAAAGAGCTTCGTTGTTTATCGCGAATTTCTGGCTATGGCCTATGTCCCGAACGAATCTTCGAAAGACGTGCACTCAGCATTTGTCGTCTATGTTTACCGTCAACAAATCGTCCGAGTCCAGCATCCGAGAAAAACAAGATCTCGAATCGCTCGATCAATGGACACGTGAATACGTTCAAAAGATGGATTGATGCGACATCTCTTAAAGAACGATACTGTCAACACTACTATTGATGACTTTCACGATTGATGATCACTTGATGAGTGATCATCAATTCATGATCAACAATTCATCTCTCAGTGGAAGTGATTTCTGTACATAGGTGGGTGGTGATCAACTGGTACGAGCTGCACATGAAACAAGCATCTATGACTGAAGTTAAAACCAAACAGAAATCTTGGCAGGCGCTCTTGACGTGACTTCTCAGTTTCTAAAGTCACATATTTGAGATCTTCAAAAGCTTCTGCATTCTTAGAAGTTTTCGACGATCTCATATAAGTGACTATATAAAATGAAAACATTTTGAAGGAAATCCAAGTGTTGAAATTCAACGTTTGTACTAGAAAGCGTCAGTTATACAATTATCCGTGCCATATTATGGGTATTTCTTACTTGTCATCGATTTTAGTTGATGTGCTGAATTTTGTATTGACAATTATAATATTATTGCGATTATACCAGCTTTGTTTATTTGCATAAGTGATGCGCGCATAAATTCAATAGATTCATCACTGATCACCGATTGTTCAGTCAGTTTCATTTGTTGGTGTGTTCTCCCGTTTTGTACATTCCCGCACTGATGTACAGTGTCCGAAGTTGTTTTTGTGTGAATTTCAAATGTCCATGTATAAAAATTATTTGCTGATAACATAATAAAATATAAAACCATAGAATTCTACATTTCCACATTTTCTCAGCATCAAATTATTCAGCATGAGCTATTCAGCGATGGCAAAATATAAAAGTGAGCTTAAAGTCGGCGAGATTCCATTTATTTCGAACAAATTCGATGTTTTTAGAAGAAGAACAGATGGAGAAAAAATGCTGCAGAAGACTGTGAGGTAGAATAGCTGATAACAGAGCGATAATTCTGATCCAAAAAAACCTCTGCCTAGATCGTCATGCAAAGGAGTAGTTCATCAAGAAGCATCTGCATCAATGATTTGGGAAAATTATGTGGCCACTGATAGTTCTCCTTTCATGAATTACATTCACTCTTTGTTTCGTGAATTGAAGCAATCTCATTATTCTCTCATCGCTTGCCATTTTTGGATTGCTTATCAGCTCTACAATGGCTCAAAAACATGCCTGACTGCAAAAATGTTTCACAGCGCCACAATTCGAAATGTCTTAGCATTGTTCTTAGCACAGCGTAAAGAATACGATTCCAAGCGAGCATGCATTTGAGTTTTAGTTAAACAGATGAATACATTTCGGTTGTTTTTGCTGATTTCATGAATACCCAAAGTCCCATCGTCGTTCTTCGAATTACGCACTACCAATTCCCATGTATCATTTTGCATATCTTCCCTGCTACTTTCCATCTTCTTCAGTGGGCGAGAGCAAATTCGAGTATCAATTGTTGCTCATTTTGTTTTTCTTGCAGAATACTTCAGTTGGAGCTTGAAGTTCTGACTGTTTGCATAGGTCGGAAAGCAGTCAAAGAACCTGAAGTATTCCTATGCACGGTGATTCTAAACCTCTATCTTTTGCACAAATCCAACTGAATCGAACCGAAACAGATTATTCACTGTTTTGGCTTACGGTCACTATTCTTGTTGATTTCAGTGCTCCGTACAATTCCTTTCCGATACTGTTGTAGCAATAATGCAGGGGCGAGTGAAGGAGCTTTTACGTTATCCCGTTAGAGGTATAAAACATTTAAGCAGCCTGATCTTCATGCTAAACGTGCAATATTGCTGTCCAACGCAACATTCAACCATTTTCCACTGTTTTCATTTCTTAAGAATTAATATCAGCTGCGAAACTTTTAAATCATTAATTAAAACTAGTATTACTAATGAATGGTGGTGATAGTCTCAAGAAAAAATTGGTGCGTCAATGTCATTCGTTTTGTTACTAATTCAAAGTCAACAAGTCGCTAAAAATTTCAAAATTTTGTGAAAAATGATCGAAAACTTCCGGTTGAAAAGAGATTTTGTCGCAAAAAATCACGAAACCAGTATCTGCTCGATAACGATTTGATATTTTATTGTTTAGTTATCAGTAGCAAAAAAAAACCTGAGATGGAATACACCGTGAAAGAAAACGTCGTAAACATTACCGGCTAAACTATGTCGTACCAGTTGCGTATTAAATTGAATTAATAGTGTTGAAACGTCGAAAAAAACGCGAAATTATCGAATTTTCAATGACTCATTTCAAGAAATTGCAATGAATTTTTTTCGAACGTAAAAATGTGCTGTGCACTAATAACATTTTAACGGCCTTTTTACGTTTCAATTCAAATATTATCGTTTCCGGTCTGCTGAAAGTGTTTTGATTGCCCTGTGAATTTTCAGTTTTTATCGTCCGAGTGTGAGGACCACTGGATTAGAACGTACAGATTCGTACATTGTATACAGTTGTTCGTTGAGCAATTTTTTTGGGATTTAACAAGGAAGCAAGTGAAGAAATTTTAGTGCCCAACTGAATAAGAAACAGGGTTATCAATTAAAAGCAATCTAACTCTCATTCGATGGAAGAAATTAATTTTCCGCGAATAAAATTTCTCCCTGAAGAGAGAGTTCATAAATTTTTATTGCAGATTGTAAACAGCATTCGTGAATCACATTCAACGCCAGCAAATTGTCGCTATATTCAACAAGTAAAAAACAACTAATTTGTGTGTTTGAAATCAACATTTAAACGCAACTTCAGTGATCATTACATGGTGAAAATTTGTGATATGAGGTGAAATAATCATCATTTTCGGGCACCGCCACTATTTCCTTGTGCCACTATCATCTGATTCTCTCGCAAATTCATCTGCAAACTTCAGCAATATGAACAACGATAAAAACCTAAATTTAATTGGATTTGATTAGTGCTCAGTGAAAGAGTTTGATGGATCACCACCACCACATCACTTCGTTCTTTTTAATCTCAAAACGAACGAAAAACATTCGCAAGAACCAGTTTTCATTGATGAAAACTTCCGTGAATTCACTCTCTGACGATTAATAATTTGTTCTGAACAACTCAAAAGCAGGACTGCTGCAAATAATATCATTAAGTTTCACTCATTTCATCTATCACATAATGGTGCCGTTGCATAACTTTTTCGTGCTCGTTTTCTACGAAAGAGCGCCTGGTATGATAGGAATGTTGAGAACAACCGAACAGCATTGATGAAAATCCGTGCAGGAAAACGACAAAACTTCTATGCACCAATATTCTCTCCAAGCAGACTATTATTAAAATAAAAATCTGGGCATTCCCTTAAAACAGCATTTGTTCAAGCATCACAACACCATATCATTACATTAAACCTCAAAAAAAATTTCTTTTCATCACACTAACAGCATAATCGAATCATTTGCTACAGGCGTTTATTAGAAACAGTACAACCCATTCAAGATTATTTGATTGTCACAGTTTATGAACTTCAATAGTTACGCATCACTGAATTGCCCAGACCATCCAGCGTGCGATAAGTAGTCACAATTATATTTGAAAGCAGAAAAAGTATTGTCTGGAAATTCATTCGAGGAATTTTATTCAGCCAATCGTTTTGTCGCGAAATCGCGATTTTATCCCGAACTCGTTTAGGATGCGCACATCAAATTACTGCCAGAGATACGTCGCAATTGCGAACAATCGGCACCTATTCGGTTCAGTGATTTGGAAAACATGTAATAACAAGTATCGCTGAGATGAACAAATATCATTTGTGTCTCTATAACGATTCGAAGAAACATCTAATGCTTGGTTGCATTTAATAAAAGAGAGAATTTGATGTGACATCTCCCTCCTAAATCCAGTAATACTAATTCCAATTCATAATTGTGCGTTCATTGGTACCATAAACGATTTTTTGCTGTCACAAACGTCTAATCGAATTATCAAGTTAATTGTTGACAGCACTTTGGGCTGATCACTTGATCATTCTTGATCATTTGAACTCCTCTTGCAAATTCGGAAATTTCGAAAATGGCTTTCAATTAACGATTGGCCAATTTTTCTTGAACGTAAAGTAGTGCACTGTCAGCTGAATCATCATCTGTAATTTGAACTAAAGTCGGACATCGCTCAACAAAACCAACTTCAATCTCAAACTGATCTGCTCGTAGAATGCGTGCGGAGCAATCACATTATAGGATCGAAAGCGTGAGAATTTCATTAATTGATTCTCTTAAACCGATTTAAGCAATACATAAAATTACTGCTTTAATCAGTTCCTTGCCCAATTTGCCCAATCTTTTGTTGAAAATTTCTGTTGAGCAAAAAAAGGTGTTACGCATAACAACAACTGAAGAATTATATTGCAAATGTCAAAATTTTATTTCAACAATTTTTTTTGTGTATCAGCATGGTTTATCGCACTCTCACGAGTCTACGCACGAACACAATAATTCGGAATCAGAAAAAATTCTTCAGATTTTCTCATTTTCCTTGAAAACATGTAACTTCTTCAGTTCATCTTCGTTCCGTAAGATGTTTTAAACTATTCGCGTATCGAATCCATCGCCGACGCTTATCAACAACCACAATCTTGTGGCATTTCATCAATTGAATCAGATTTGATGCCGTTTCGTTTGATCTGCACAAACAAACAAACAACAAGCATACAAAATGATTGAAAAAGTATTGGATGAAAGCAGTATCGAATCGCTGAATGCATTGTGAAATTCAGATTAACTGGCTAAATATGTTAGCAATGTATCATCTCTCTTGATACAATTGAAAGAGCTGTACGAGGAGTACTGTCGTATAATTTCCTAACCTATTGAGTGACAAAGAAAAGCTGACCAATTTGTGATCGTATCAAGCACCATTGGGATTTCATTAAATCACATTCACTGATCCGTTCATGAAGTATTATCTCATGTTCACAGCAAACGAGCCATTCGAAAATGTTTTCAGATAGAGAAGATTTCAGAAAATTGTACTGCCCGATTTATTTTTGTTCTCAATATCAATTCACTCCGTGTAGTTTAGTAGACAAAAGAAGCAGTTTTACATAAGCGGTCAGTAAATTTTGCCTGGATTTCATTCTTTTAACGTTGTTTTTTGTTGACCTGTTTATTTATTCAGCAGCAAAGTGGATTCTGGAATTTATTTTTGATAGCAATGACTTGAAAATAAAGCTTTTTCAAGATGAATTTTAAAAGAAATCTGTATTGCAGTCGTTCCATTAGTAGACTTGCAGTGCTGATTATTTCATTTCTGTTTACGATTCAAAGAAATCTTTAGAGTGGAAATTCAACAATACAAATGTCTTGAGGAAGCAACTTAATCAGCGTATCAGCATACTCCTTCTATGTTATGCTGTCTTATGACTGGACAGATCGGATCACCAAGCCTTCCATAATCAGAGTTTGAATCAGTCTCTAATGAAATTTTTTGCCTTATTGAAAACCGTCACATATGTTGTTTGTTAAGAGATGATTAAATTGTGTGTTATCAACTCACGATGTGTGCTTCCTGGAAAGTACTTTTATGAGATTGGTTACTGACATTCAAAAATTTCATACCCACCAACATCTTTCTCACATCAAACAAAGAATATTTCGTCTAATTGCAAAATATCAGCAACGATAAATGTATTTCGTATTTTCAATCAAATGTCATCGAGCAATTTTTTTTTCTATAGTCGTCAACATTTCAAGCATTGTAGTTGTTTACATTAAAATTATTCGGAGCATGCGATTTTAATTAGTGGATCATGAGTGCTGCCAATTCTGTCGTTTCTTTATAATTCTTTGAAAATATGATGCCATCCAGGGAATTTCATCGGTTTTATGGAAAAACTTCAGGATCTGAAACGCTTGATCGCCTACAGAGTTCATTCATAAGAATCCAGAATGTATGTGAATACTGACTGCTTCAGACGCTGCTCAATAGCAGACAATTGAAAGAGTGCATGTTGCATTTGTGAGAGTGTGTGATCGCTTCTAATTCATTTATTCATAGCCTAGCGAAACATCAACGAATTCAGTCACGAATGTTTTCCGGGAATCAGTACACGACTTATGTAAATGCATAGCAATCACGCTTTCAAAAGACACTTTTATCTTCAGTTTTAGTTCTATCGGCATCCTAGAAGAACATGTAACTATCGGCGAATCAATCGGTTCAATTACATCTGAATACACCGGACTGGTCTAATCCTTTGCGAAATATCAACTCAATTTAGCCGATTTATGAGTTGATGTGTAGCTGAACAACGTCTCGTATTAACGTTTCGAATCAAAATCCGTCCAAAATGAGCGATATTTTCTGGTTTTTCGGGCATCAAAGAGCCCAATAATGAATACAAGTGCTGTGTGGCATCGTCACGTATTAAAACTGATTGCTGTTAATTTGAATAAATTCATCGAGTAATCCACAAAGTATTTACCACCACTTTTTTGAGTTTCATTAATATCTGAATAAATTGACTTTGAGAATCACACATCAAGTATCGAGCTTCGATGCATTATCATGAAAGGATCAATGACCGAAATTTGAGTGATAGCCGAATTTTGTGAATGTTTGAAGCGTTCAACACACTGACATCCGCATTTGCCTCTTAAAAGCGATGAGATGACAAATTAAACGGTATTCAGAGGGAGTCTTTCAGTGTCAACGATACATTCTGTAGTTGGTCTCATTTGTTCCAGTCTAACGATCACATTGAATGCACCACAAAAAAAAAACGGTTCTTATCCTCTGAATGTGTTCATCTTCATCCAGAGACGGCATCGTAGACGGCGACTGCGAAGCGAAAAATATCATTTTTGTTTGATGAATGTGATCGTCTGCAACAGTGCAATCAAATATTTTGTGCAGACGTACGAGATGTTTTTCTTTTGGTTCGTAAGAATTCAAACTGAAGCTGAGAGCATTCGCATTGAGCAGTTCCTTTCATCCAATCGAAAGGAATTGCTTGGCTGAGGCTGCAAAGACAAAAACATTCAACAATACAAATGAAACCATAGATCCATCAAGCCGATGTTTTTTGATGGATGTTTTGAGTGAGGAGTGAGCGAACTTACGAGACAACGTAGAAGGAAAATGAACCAGATTCGCTGAAATGCGAGTTGATGGCGTGCGATGTTGCATGCTTAGTTTATAAGAGTGCAAACTGACGATGACACATCTGGGTGTTCTCAGAGTGAATCAAGGACAACTGTGGATGAGTTAGGCCAATTTAGAAAAAAAGCAGAAAACTGAAGAAACTTCATAACTATGACTGTTATTTTGGAAACTGGGAATTTTAGTTTTGTTTCGAAACATAACTAAAAGAAAAAGCGATCAATTGTTTCATACCAATGCCTCCAGATTCAATCGCGTTGCATCGTTTAATGATTGATTGTTAATTCAATTTCGGAGCATCAAATCACTTTAACAAGAATATACAGCGAATTGTAAAACGATTGCTACTTTAAAATTCTGAATTCTTATTCTCCTCAGTTCGTTGTTCTGAATGAACACGATGAGAACGAATGTGAACCAAAAAAATTCGCATTCTTTTCAAAACGCTCCCATCGATTGTAGTTTCAATAAGATTTCAGTCGATCAATCCGTTGATAAGCACGATAGATAATTCAGTTGATCGCTTCATGACAAATTAAGGAAACAGAAAACATACATCTGTTCATCGCTCTTCTCATCCATCGTTTAATATCCCCTCAATGATTCAGTTTGTTTTATTGCAGTTGGAGAATTCATGCGGCATATGCACTGAGCCCTTGAGCATGTGAACGACATGCATAGTAGATGATGTCAATTATTCAGCAAAGTAAATGTTAAGCTCTCATGTCTTGTCACCTCTTTTCAATGAAACTGTTTACTAGTTTCATCAACTCAAACACTACAATCCATGTTCCGAACAACCGCTCTGAAGTCTTGTTATATTTTCACCCAGTAACGTGTTTAGGACAGCTCAAATAACTGTTATTTCAGCGAAACTGGTTGAGAATGAAGTTTATCGTAGAAACCAAGATAGCAGCGTTCATTTGGGTGGTAAACAAACCGATTTGATGTATGAATGAATATTTATTCGAAATTGTTTATTTTCTCAACAAATAGCACCATCGTGATGGAAATAGTGGTGTTGGCAATGATCAAAATTCAGTGAAATCAAATTAAAAAGCTACCGAACGAATGTAAAGTGTAATAAGTGCATTGACATTTCCATAAATTCGAAGTGACAACTACAGAATTTCAAGTGAAACCTCGACTGAATAAACTATTGCTTTTAAATATTGTTTGTTCCGATACAGAATTGTTTCTGTGAAATGACATCGGCTGAATAGATGAATCGTCTCGGAATTGTAATAAATGAATGATTTTTTGCGAGTGTAATGCCTCTCAACACAAACAACTCTTCAAAACCATCGCAGAGCTGCGTCCCTAAGCTCAAAGTTGCACATTAATTAGTGATGGTTTTTGCTGTGTTCATGTGGCTGAACCGAAATTCTATCATGATTTTGTATTTGTAACAATCATGTCGTTCTCATGATGTTTTTGTGATCATTTTTACTTGAATTCATATGCATCGAACATGTGTTTCAATGTTTCATTGCTTGACACGAACACAAAAATGTTTTCGAACGATTTTTTTTTGTTCATTTATGTTTTGTTCAGACGAATGAAAGTGGAATTGTTCTATTCTCGATTGAATTCATCTATTGAAATTCATGATATACGAAATGATTTCTCATTGGTGTGCAACAATTGACTCCATTATAATGGCGTCCTAAATGCCCTTTTCCCCGTTTTGTTCCACGTCACAAATATCCATCAACATCGCAAATTTGCCGAATAACTTGAATGCGAAAATTTTGAAATTGAATAATTGATACTAAGAATGATATTATCGAGGTTGTTTACACACTAGTTGATGTGAAGTCATTGCTGATGCAGAAAATCTGATTGGCTTGAACACTTTTCCATTGAACAACGGATAATTTCACTCATTTGAGTGATGAAAATTAAATGCGCTTCGAGCAATTCAGATATGTGTGAATGCTGGGAAGTGTTGAAACAGCAGAGACATGATGCTATCGGCAGCAATTTTCCCCTTTCGACAAAAAAGTCTCCAATCCAAATGATCTCTCCAGTAAGCAATTATAAGCTTCGAGAAAGAACGAATATTCCATGATAATAGTGAGATAAGAGAGCAAAATATTGCGAACCTTCCTCTGGAATTGCGATTAGTAGGTGGAACATGTAAAAAAGGCTTCAAATATTTTGTGCAAAATATTATTGAACGCCGAAAAATGCCCAAGTATTCGTTAAAAATTGAAGTGCTCCAATAGCCGCAGATCCTTGCATGTGTCTGGTGAAATCCGCTCATGCTAACGGGGAAATTGTCTGGGTTGTATTGGGGGAATCCCAGAAAAGGCGAATGATCGATTAGCTATAATATGAATATATAAACGATCAAGTAAACCAGTTTCGAAGCACCAAAAGTGCAACTGATATCACGCAATGTGTGGCACATGCATTGCAATGAATTGATTAAATCTTTTATTGCTCCATTTTCCGAAATCACTTCACATGTGACTGATGGAGTATTTCGTCATCTAAAAACGAACGACGTCAATTTATTTTCGATGACGTTAAATTAGTAAGAATGAAATGTGCTGATGAGAGTTATTCTATCAATGATCTGATTCTAAGTTATTGATGATTCTGTGGCTAATTCGTGAACGAACGAACGCATTATTCGTTATCTCTGATCTAACGTTCATCAATTTTCCACTCCGTTATTCTTTTTTTTTTCGTTTCATCGGTTCGAAAAGTTAATTCATCGCACCTTGCACTAAATTCACGATTTCAAAAAAAAAATTGAACAAAAGCATTTCCTGTGAACATCTTAGAAAATTGATTGATCTGTACGTTGTTTCTTTGACTTTTTTGGTTGCAAAGAAGGGACGAACAGAATTTCATCCGTTCGCAAATTTTGCATGCCCGAAGGCAAAATTTTTGCGAATGTGTGCATGCAATAAATAGGTGATAGTTGTCGTCACGTGCGGTTGATTATTTGCCTTTTTCCGACGATTCTTCAACGATGCAGAAATTCATTAATCGTAAATGCATTAAATGCGCTCTGAAATCGACGAAGTGCTGTCAGCACGCAACATAAATAAACGATACCTCAGCAGTAATCGTTTGCACTGAAAACTTTAGTCAGTGAAACGCTGAATGAAACGGAATCAATTGCATCGTTGAATTTTGTGATGTTTGCAGTGGGTCGATTCAATTTTCGGATGAAACTTTCGCTCGATAAAAAATGGAGAATGTGGTTTGCATAAATCTTCGACGCTCTGAAGAGTGGTGCATAATAAATTCAGTCGATTATGTCATGTGCAATGTGTGCATGTGCTTGTTTATGGCTTGTTGCATTCATTTAGAATTCACATCTCACAATCAGCAAATATTTTATAATACATTCTCATATTCGTCGCATGCGTTGGGAACATTGCTGAACGCATTTGTTTGCTTTTGTGCGTTTTTAATTTGATGTGTTCGGATTGATGAAGTAACAACACACGATTTAGGACGAAAATGGCTTTTAATTGCTTTATAAATGATTCCCATGAAAGGATGCTGAACAGTACGTGTAGGCATGATGTTTTGCATTTGGTTGTTCCACGATTCCCCTCTTTTTTTCTTCTCGCTGACATCTCGGTATTTTTTGTTCATGAGTGGGTAGAAATTCTCATCGAGTGATCCGTTTTCCGTTCTAAATTTGTCCCAAAAATTTGTGTGCATTGAAAGATGTCGTGTGTCTTATTCTTATTAAAAGATGTGGTGTTTATTGAAAGATGTTGCTGATCTGATTCTACTGCAGACGAACGAAATGTTCTCTCTATAGCGTAGACTATATCCGACAGATATGTGGATATGCGATTAAATGAGTGATGCGATAATCATTTTCGACCATACGGATATTCGAGTAACAAATTTGCGGAATCGCTGAATGACAAAGCGGAATGCGTGACTCGATCTTGATTGCATTCTCAATCATCCTTATTGATGATTTATGAATGAATAAACTGGTCAATTCATGTGACATTGCCTTGATTCGGGACTGGTATGGTTCATTTTGTGAAGCAGAAATTTGATATCCTTTCGTGATCAATCGATGAGAAATCGCTTCTTCTACTTCGCAACGTAAGTAATCTGTGTTATGTAAACCATTCCCTCGAACTCACGCCTTCGCTGCCGTTTACCAATTAACCAGTCTATGTTAGTAGCAATTTTTTCGTGATTTATTTTCAGTGCTCTCAGCGTTTTCGGTGTCACTTTATTGCTGAACGACCAATAAATGAAATCATCGGAGGCCGCTTCGATTGCCCCAATAAATCGTCATTCTAACTTGTGCACTTTCAAGAATTCCAGTAATGACACCCTAAGCTCTCGTTGTTTTATTAGTTGACATTATAGGATTAAATGCAGCTTCGGTTCATGCCGTCTTCTTGACTGCTGGAAAAAATTGTTCGTTATCATTGAGAAATAATACTGCCATACAAAAATTCTTATCGTCTCCTTATATTGACTAGTTCTACGCATACTTGACTGTGAAATACGTCTGTCTCTTAACACATAAACCATCAATGAAGATTAACGTTGCACTTTTGTGCTGCACATCACAACGAACAGCAATCACATTTAGCATAAAAGACTGCTCATCATTCTACATTTCAGTTGATCA
This sequence comes from Anisakis pegreffii, assembly GCA_035041965.1. NCBI lineage: Eukaryota > Metazoa > Nematoda > Chromadorea > Rhabditida > Anisakidae > Anisakis > Anisakis pegreffii. Next base: position 64,596 of record JAPYMA010001250.1, on the reverse strand, counting down.
TTCATATCCCCATTTTCAAATTTTATTTGTGAGATTATTTCAAATAATGTTTCAAAGGGATTCCAAACGATTAAATATGCAGAGTATATAATTGCATGAACAACCCAATTGGGCAGTTGTATTTTGCTCCAATCGGTTTCTTATTTCCTGATCACAAAATTTACCATGCACAATTTCGAAAAACCGCATCATTTTCCGTTCATTGAAGAGTATATTTGAAAATTTATAGTCCTTACATTTCGTATCACGCAAACTTCATTGATTTGCCATCTTCTCAGATATTCCCACTGATTCAAACAATAACTCCATTCCATTCCGGTTCGCCGATTGTCCTTACTCACCATGCTATCTGGAGTTTTCGACTCTCCATTTCTTAAAACGCCGAATTCAATTCTCCCATACGATACATCAAGAGTTTTTGAAAATTCACTTTGATGATTCACTTCGTTGCCATCAACCATTTGTCACGAGCTGCTGCAGTCGTCAGCAGTAAAGTAATCCACTGTTCAACCGTTTCAACGATACTGTTGTGAAGCGAAAGAAAATATCCTCTTAGAAGTTCCTCAATTGATCAGATCAATTTAAACGTACGCAATTAGTGAAAGGTCATTTCGTACCAAGTGGCCGTTTGCGTTTAGATGGAACAGCTGTTCAGTGATTCTTGCCGGAAAACTTTACACTAATCAATCTGGAAAGTTTTTTGACTGAATGTATTGGTGTTCGTGTCGTTACTCAATCATTTACAAATTTCCTTCCTTTGCAAAATTTTTATTCTTACAATCAGATTCTTTGATTAATTTGGTTATTTCGCAGACTACAGCGCTTTTTCTGCAGACTGCAGTTCTCTATCGATATGCAATAAACTACAAACCGAAATCAAGATTCCATAACGCAAACAAAAAACGGTCTTCAACCTTTGAAAGTGACGAGAAAAATAGCGAAAATCTTTTATGTAAGTCAAATTTGCGAGGAAGTTATTGAATTGCTTGCTGCAGTCATTCAAAATTTGCTTGCTGCAGTCATTCAAAAAATTACAAATTGAATTCAAGGGATTCATTTAAATCGAATTTCAATGGAGCACTTGAATGGGAAATGAAATTAGCCATCCAATAAATGGAGTAATTGTGTAGCTTACGACCGCCGGCTAATGCAAGCATGATCGTAATTGCAATTTAACATTGTGCAGAATTAGTATGCATACAAAGTTGAGCGTTTAGCCACTTTTGTATGCACATCATATTTATGGCTTCGTTTGCTTTTGCTTCTGATATTGATATTCCACACAGTTGAACGCAATTAAATGACGACGCACATACTTCAATGGCTCCAAGCAATGTTTTTGCCTGGATTCGTTCTTTTGCATTAAGTAAAATGCACTGTGCAAAATTTGATGAAACACATGAGAAATACTTGTTTGTAGTCCCAAACAGCCACCATTTGATTTATTATAGTGACAGGAAAAAAGAGTCAGATGTGCTGTTCGCATGCAGATCGTTCCATCAAATCCCACTGGATTTGATGAAGCATATCCTAGCGCATTCCCAGAGTACCACCAATCCATATGTTGTGAACAGAAAAAATGTTTAATGTCTTGCTTTGCTCATCGAATTATGGCGTTCGTTTTTTTGTCAAAGCTGCATTCATCTGCATGACTGTGAACGCTTTGGAAGCCGAAAATATCGCGCAGATGGTGCCATTCACTGATATTTGCAAAACCAATAAAGTAGATTCAATTGAAATTTATGGGCCAGCTTGGACGTATAAATGTGCTCCACAAATTTTTTAACACCTAAACGTTGAAGCAGTTGGTGTAATAGCAGAGTACGTTTTCGGTATGGTGCTCATTTATTCGACCACCATTTGTGTCTTTTTCTTAGCGATGTGTAAGTTGAGCATAATTCTGAGCAACACTTTCGGTGCCCAAATATCATGAGTTTAGGCGAAATTGTTCGATTTGTGATCTGCAAGAATTGTCAGCTAGTTTGAAAGCATTCACATGGTGATACACAAACAACTTGTATAGCAATTGTAATTTTTAAGCAATTGTAGCAATTTTCTTCTATTCAAACTCTTTCAATAAGATCGCACGGTTCGAATGTCATTTGACCATTTTATTGAATTTTATAATATAAATATGAAAAGGCGCTGTCATGTGCCTGCTGTTATTTGGCGTCATAACTGATTCATTTTGATATTTACGAAATATTTCGTTTACAGAGCCATGAGAATTTTTTGTTGCTTGAACAGCAGCAGATAAATGCCTAAATTCACAAACAAATTGAACTCGAACAGACAGATTTTTGATGCGAATCTAGACTCGAGCTTCGTTTACAGTTGTTTTACATAATGACGTTTGTTTTAAAAAATGTCTGATTACGTAATCAGACATTTTTATTTGTTTAAATAAAAATGAGCACCTGATTACGTTCAGCACTTTTTCTTTGCAACAACCCAATCTAACGCACAATTTAGTAACTTTAGCTAAGTGTAAGCAGCACTGAGTCATGCAGTTTTACGAACTTCTCTGCAAAAACGTTTAAATCAACGGCAGCTGTTGCGATTTGATGAAAGATGAGTAATATGAATGATAGAAATGAGTGATAGGAATGTGCTGATATTTGTCCTAACGCATTGCTTATTCTCTATAGTCCCGAAAGCAATTCACTTGATTGATAAATGAAGCACAGTATCGCAGCTGGGAGAGAAGACTGGAAGACATTAATGGTTATTCCAAATTCTCTTGTTAATCTCTGAAACGTTCCATCTTCTTTCCGTTCGTCAGAGATGAGAAAAACGTTTGCTTGCATGTGTGGATTTTTGGTCGAATTAAGATAATGTTTCGAATAAGAAAAGCGGTTTCCGTAATTTGAACATGACGAGTCGAATTGAAAACAACTGCAAAAAGCGGTTTTTGGCCTTGAACGTTAGGAAAGGCAATTAGCATTGGCGATGAGTTTCGAGGAGAGACAAAATGAAACAAAGTAAACGCGCAGTAAACAAAATGAAATATCAGCGAAAATCGGTCAATGATTCCGATTTTTCCGGTGTTTACGATAAAATTTTAGTGAAACGGTGATTTGTCGTGGTTTTGAAACAGTTACGACTGGTAGTGACGGATTTTTTTTGAGCATTCGTCATGCGCTTCCGCGAAAAAACTGTCAGGCAAAGATGCGGATATAGGATGTTATATGAGGAGATTAACTTAAATCGCACTCCTGAACTGATGATTTGATTTGTTCGCAAAATGATGAATATTCTTCTAAGTTCTGCTATATATTCGATGAAAATTTGACGAAAACACAGTGTTCCAATGGGAATTTCACCTTGAGAATCGTGTTAAACTTTCGTTTCTCTTTGTTAATGTGCTGCACCCGGAGAACTACCGAATGGCACGTTTTTATGGTTGTCAATTGATTACTACAAATCAGAGTACAAATTGGAAACCACCCTAAGTAGCCACTCTAAGTAATTTACGATGATACTTTTGAATTGAATCGAGAAAAGATCAACGAGTTGATGACGTACCAGCGAGTGGCATTTCCGCGAAGAACTTGTATTTGTGCTTTCGACGAAAAGTTATGTTTGATTGGTTGTCACCAAAAAGTTAATTATAGTCATTGGTTTATTATTTCTTTGCAGGTTTCATTTATCTTCATTTTTCATTTTTGCTTCGCTTTAATTCTTGTTCTGAACGAAGTCAATCAGCAATTACCATAATTTCACTCCTCTTAAAATGTTCATAATCTGCTCGAATTTTCAACCGAGAATGATACAATGTGAGAATGAAACGAATTTCCACAGGAATGAAGAATTGAATAGGACGAATTTTTGAATTTAGCAAAACTCTCTGCAGTAGGAGGCTTCCTTTTGCAAGAGTGAAATCAGCTGCGGAAATTAATTAAGTCACCACCTCAAAACCGCAGTCATAAATCATATCACAGCTGTATCGCTGAAACCGCATTGGTCACTACAGTGCAATATGATCGTTGTTTTGCTCTGCAAATCACTTTTTTTGCGCAATGCTTCATGTTCACATGATTTAACATCTATCCATTCCACATCCCCTCGTCAATCCATCCCACCAATTGAACAAACCATCGCTGTTCAACCGTCCTCCAATTAACTAAAATACTAGTGTACCGCCCATCGATTCATCATCAGTGCTTTGCAAGTATAAAAGCGCAACGCAATCGCAATTGGTCGCTTTCCGCACGACCTTACCGGATATGCCGAGCATAACAAGGCGCGGTGGACTGTCGTCTTCGTCCTGTTCAGCATCTACTAAATCCTACGATCGTTGGCCGTGGAACACATCGGCAGCAGCAGTCATCAACCGACGAGCAAGCTTATAGGCTCATATGAAGCCACAGAAGTGTTTGATCCTTGACCAGTTAATCGCTTCTTCACTCATCTGATTGTCATTGATCATCTTATGCAAGAGTCTTGGTCATCTAGAACAATTGAACATCTGATGAGTTGGAAATTCTCAACGTGGTAGTGAGTGCTGTATCTGAAAATTTTAACTGAACATCAGCGCTGACCATTTCTTAAGAAATTATCGTCCTATTAAGATTGACTGGATGGTTGCTTTGCAGATCGCAAGGATCGAAGAACTCATTTTCGAATTAATTTCATTTTCATCTATCTAGTCCTCTGGAAAGTACATTCAGCTGCTTGCATTTGCCATCATTGATTTAGAGGCATCCTTGAAAAGAGCGTCAGATGGCTCTATATCCAAATGCTTTCGGCAACATTTCAAAGGCATGCGTGCGCTTCATCACCAAATTCCTGAACAATTTATGGCTTCAATGAAAATTTATGATGCTACACAGCATAAAGCTAGTCGATTATTTTATCCAGGAAATCGTTCGCTTATTTATCAGAATCATCATTAAACTATTTATTAAACTGTATTCCTACGGCATCAATTGTTTGTTTGTGAATGCGTTTATATGTGGATGCATTCATGCGAGTGAACTTTAATCGTAAAGCAAATGATTCTCATAACATGAAATTTGTGCCTTTTCCCAAAAGAGTTTTTTTTTGTCTGGCCATGGTCACATGCATTCAACAAATGTTCCACTGATTATATATTGGCTTTGGTTAGATGAACATATCTTTTGCAATGCTGCTTGCTTCGTTCGCTAAAAAATTCTCCTCAGCCCTGATTTTCGATCCACTGTTAAAACGAGGGCACCATTCTTTGATAGAAAGAAATTGATTTCCTTCGAAACACCATCGCCATTGAAACTGAAATGTTCTATAATTGCATTGAAAAGTTTCGTAATTTTCTTGATATGGTGATGGGTGGGTGCTCTCAAGATGTATTTTTACATCTACCATAATTTTGAATTGCCAGTTCGAAATTATTTTTTTCCTTCGTTGACTGACTATTGTTTCAAGAGGAATGTTTTGTTTCCACATTTGCGCTCATTGTCAGTTTGCTTGCTCAAAGAAGCATGAAAAGATAAAATTGTTTTAAAGTTATCAACTATCAACTAAATTTTACAAGTTCTTCGTAATCATCCACGTTTCTGTTGTTGTGCAATTTCAGTAGTTTCAAAACATTTTCAATCAGTTTAAAACGTTTTCTATGAAATCGAAACATTTTCTATCAGTTTAAAACATTTTCTATCAAATCAAAACATTTCAAAACCTTCAGCTGCAAAACACGATTTCTATCAATCAGTTCCATCTCAATGATTATTGTTCGAAACGTAACGCTAATAAATGAACATTGCTTATTTTCATTCACACAAACCCTTACTGATTTCATTTCTTTTTCACAAATCCGATTCTAAAACGTTCCAATAAATGGCTTGCACGCATTATCCGATTGCAGTCGTGCAGAACATGAGAATCTAATTGATATAGTCCTTTGAATTTGAGATAAACACCTCACCGAATTGAATGAAGTTGAGAGAGTTATCTGACCTAATCGACTGCTTGTAGTTTCTTAATCAAGATAACCAAGTTGTTTCTTTCATGAAATGCATCTTCGGTATTCAGTGAAGCACATGCGTTTATAGTTTACATGACAATGGTCCCAAAATTGTAGTTGAATGTAGTTCAGCCGAGGGAACATGTCGACACCGTGGAGATCTTATAATTTTGCGTTGTTCGCTTCAGCTGCTCGGCACATATTGAAGGAACTTTTAAACGTACATAATCTGACCACAGTGATGTTTTCTTGTGATGAATTTCAATATTGACTGGAAGAAGACTTCAGATGATGTTGATAACCTAAATGTAAAAATTCACTATCGAATATTTATATGTATACTCACCTGTGCAGTATCTTCAGATCACAACCTAATGCTCCATGTAGTTCCACAGTACTATTGTTATGGATGTGCAATGTTGTTAGACTGTACAGTTTTTGATAGTGATGCAAATTGTATTTTTCTTACTGCATTGCAGAGTATTTACGATTAGTGAATAATAAACTTTTTTTCAAGCAAAGTTTAAATTTCTCATTTGTTTGAAGTGCCATCATCCATTTTGTTGATGTTTTTGTTATGAACAAGTCGTGTTGAGTAATACTCAGTTTGTTTCAACGAAGGTATCGCTATGAATCGGTCGATGACTGGCGTCTAGTTTGCTCAAACACTGCATTCATTAATTACGAAGAACCATCATCTTCTTTAACGATATCAATTCGTCTTTATGACAGTGCTGCCGGCTTATCGCTCCAACTGTTTTCATTCACATCAGTTGATCTTGTTTTACCAGCTGATTGCTCTTCTCATACGTTTTAAGAAGTTTTGTTATTGCGTTATCCGCGTCGTTTTGCTCGGTAATCGTGTTTTCGAGTGGAAATTTATTTCTGCAATATGTTTGCTTGCAGATTCAAGATGCCTTCACTAAAGCAATTCATGGGACGTAGATTCCATCAAATACATCGTAAAATTCTCACTGAATCACAGAATTTTTTCCCGTCCAAAAGCAAGAAAAAATCGTTGATTGAAAAGGAAACCGTTCAGCTACCCGAGTCAATTTGGTGAGCGATTGTTTGTCAGGATCTGCTTTATTGAACAAACACAAAAATGAGTCGTTAACGCATGAGGGACTTAGCGCTTTCGAATGAGATATCGCAACTTTATAACAATATAAGTATGGCGGATAATTCTCAAAGGATTCCCTGAATAGAATTATAGTGTGCCAGCCAAAAAAAGATCAGCTCTAGTGTTGAGTGATCGAAAATCGAAATCTTTTCGAAACGACTTTTTAAGCGATATTGAAACTTGCAAGTTGGGCTGGAAAATTGTGCGGAGGAAGTACAAACTGATTGTAAATGAGAAGACTGAATTATTTCGTGCAATTGGCAACTATTCGATTGTATTTCATTCCATCATTGACTTGTAGTTGTACTTCAGTAGCATTTCTTGTTAATGGCAAATCTGTAAACAATCCTAATTACTGGATAAATGCGTAGGCAAATACAAACTCAGAAATGTTTCGCAGTCGATTTCAGAATCTAAATACAAAAGAATATAAATCTCATATAAAACTGATGTTCAGGTCAAAAGTATTCGACTACTGTGATCCGTTCGATTTGATTAGGTGGAAAAGAGTTTCTAAGCAATGGAATGAGCAAATAGCGAATCGTTTTGAGAATATCTTATATTTGGACTTGTACCGGTTAGACACACGCGTTCTAATGGAGAAACTGCATGATGAAGATGGTAAGCGATTACCTTTTCGCAGTGTACTTCTTGAATTTCTTGAGGAAATTTTGATGTTTCAATGAATTAATTCATTTCCCTTAACTATCCATCGAAATTTCATCAGAACAATTCCGAGTGGCTGCCATTGATAGGAAAGTGATGATTAGGGTGATGTTTCTTGTTTCAGGTGAACTCTTCGCACATCCAACCGCACAGATTCTCATTCAGCTCGGTGATCGTAACGCTACAGTTGTTGTTCACGAGAGATGGACATCTAAAGATGTCTCACGGCTGTTTGAACTCGTCAAAATGTTTGGTGCAAAAGCGCATACAATTACGGTAAGCCCTGAATTGGCTTTTTCATTGATCTTATGCAATATTCGCCTGATTTCTATATGATCTGGTTTTATTTTGGCCTAGTTTGTTGTCAAGCATGCATTAATTAGTTATAATTCTTTTCATTGGTTGTCAGTAAATAACGTTACTCCATAGTAAGTTGGCGGAATAGCTGCGCTTGTCAGCAGCATTCGAATAGAAAGATTTCTATCTTTTTTTTTTCCAAATTTATGTTAACAGAGTTGTTTGTACGAATCAAAAGATGGCCACTTGAATGTTCAATGTGTTGATTCATTCATCTGATTTTTTTAGAATTAGCGTGATGATTCATTCAGCAGTTATAATATGAGTGAAGTTCACTGATTGTAAATATTACACATTACGAAATCGATGAGTTGAAATTTTCATGACATTATGAAAATTTTCATGGCATTTTTCAGTAATCATGGCATTTTTTTCATGGCAAAAAATGCTTTTACATTTTGCTGATCAACACATGACTAACGGAAGATCTAGCCCATAGAATGTTCATATCACATGACTTTACACACACAAACCAATGCATTTTAGGCAGCTAGATGGGGAAAGAATTTTCATATATGTCGATGTGATAAATTTGTGGGCTAATTGTGGCACGTACATGGTCGCTTCATAAGTTGAAATGCCCTCTTACAATTAGCTTGAAACGTCTCAATGAAATATGTTCGGAACGTTAAGAAAAAAGAGTTGAATGTTTGAAGTTTCAGATGGATGTGAGCATAGCTGAATTGATGATAGTTGGTTTGTCGAGTATGGATTTGGGTCGATGGCACGCATTGCAATGCTATTTGAGGTCGTTGAACGGTAGTCCTCAAGAGGATAACGTTCATGCACACTGCGTTACGTGCACTTCACATCTAGTCATTCTACCGAATCTCAAAGAGGTACCGTACCATTCGTTGTGCTTTATTCACTTTACGCGTTTTGAAGTTACTCTTCTGTAGTGAAGCTTCACTTCGAAAACAAAAACGTTCACTTCATTCAGTTGATACAGTGAGTAATTACACTGAATTCTGATTGAATTCCAAATTGCGAAGTGGATTCAAAGACATCACCGTGATTAGTTTTCAGTTGACTCTTCGGGTGTCGACCAACGAAACACCGTGTTTGTCACGCTTAATGGACTACGGCGTGAGTCCTGAAGCGATATTCAACACCGAACAACTACAATTGTTTCGTCTCAGTTTGCCGTTGCTGGAACAAGAACTAACACGGCAAGAAATTGCAACCACTCGACGACGATACAGTCGACATATTCGAACGTTCAAGTCGTGGATTGGTGTGGAAGCCTTGAAAGAACGATATTGTCAGCAGTACTCTGCTTCATAAACTCCGTTCGTTCGTGCTTCTAATCGAACGCCTATGGTCGATGTGATAAGGAAGCGTAGAGCTGCTAGCCGTACGCTTTCAATTAGCTCAATTCGAAAGCTTAATTAAGAAAATACTTCGTCCAGACCATTTGAAGATGGTTACAAAGATGAACCCATAGTCAGTCAGAAGTCGTCACCGATTCGGTGGACTTATCCTTGCCATCAATCACATGGACCAAACAAAATTTCATGCCATTCATTCGAAATCACAATACAACCGTCGTCAACACAATGAAATATTTTGTCACATGGAGCGAATCGTATTCTCGCTGTGTCACATGGAGCGCCAGTTAAGAACTGGAGAATTTGTATAAATGTTGTATAAAAGCGATGAATTGTAGAGTAAACTGATTGTAAGTGAATCCTTCTCTTTGAGAACTTTGAGTCACGATGTTCGCGGATCAGTGCAGAGACATTCGTAACTTTTATGCAAATATTTTACTTTAGAGAGGATATCATTTTCACCTGTTAAGTGGTGTCATATTCTAGCGAAGAGCGTTTCTCTCCGTATGCCATATGAAATTCGTAGTCTAGCTTTTTCAAATTTCTGTTAAGTTCAGTCCTTTTGATCCACATATTTGTTGTAAATTCAGCCGTATTTATTGCTTTCAATGTGTCATTACAACATTTAGCTACTGTTAAATATTTCATGAATATCGCTTCTCATTTTGCTATTGTTGTGGTTGTTTTCAACCTCTGCCATAATCAAGTTGAGTAGCTCGATAGCTCATTCTCAAGATAATTGATTTTGTTGATTATATAATTTTGATTTGTTGTTGAAGAATGCTTTAACTTCAACTGCATCCACCAAATATTCCTCATACACTCACTTGTTCCTCCTTATTAAAATCGCATTCGAATCAACATTCTCTTTTGATCAATCCCACTACTATTGCAACTTGCGTACTTCTATATAACGCTTGCAGATTGTCTGTAAATTCAGATGTTGTAATGTGATTTCAATTTTCATAAGTATTCCAGTCGTTATTGTTGCCATTTTACGGGTATTTTGTATCGTATCACCTCTAGTAGAAGTCATTGCGCTTATTGAATTTACCTCATGCCACAAGTCTCGTTTCAACTGTAGCTGATGTTCACTGATTTTCAAAGAGTGCTCTTCAAGGATTGCTGCAGGGGAATCTGAGAAAATTAAATTAACTGTTGAGATGCATTCATCGTAATGACTTCAACTGATTCGTATACGATACAGTTGTTGCTGCGTTTGTTTGGATAATAGTGGATGTTTATTCAACGCAATTGAATTTCAATGTTTTGCTCTTGTCAGATGTTGTTTTATGCTCTCTTATTTTGATGGCTCCGCATCACAAAGATTTGTTATTCAGCGCTAATCTTTGTTTTGTATTATAGTGTTGCATCACGTAAATATTTTCAAATAAAGAGCTTCATACTTGCGAAGATTTGTGGTTTTGATTGAAATACGTTCAGATTTTCGTAGAGATAAGGTTCAATGTAAACAGATACATAGCGGTACTGTTGTCGAAAATGTGGAAGAGAGTTAGTTTTTTGAAGGAACGTCGAAATTTAATGAGCACATTCTTGCACTTGTGTGGACGGCGTAAACATTGAACGGTGGATGTTATTTGTTACTGAATGAAGTGATCAGGGGGTTTTTTCTTTGAGATTATTCAGTGTTATGAGGGTGGATGATGAAAGATCTTGCGATGACCGAAGGAAGCACTTTGATGGCACTAATAGCGAATGGATAAACAATCTGCAAATATGAGGGCTTAACGAATATGAGAGAAAACGGTCGTTTACTTCTGCAGTCATGAGGATGATAACATGTCTAGTTGGTTTTTTTTTGACAGAATTACAACGGTTAGCATTAAAGACTGAAGTGAGAAGGAACATTCCTCGCATTCCAGATATAGACTACAGAGCAGCGGCTGTGATAAATTTTTATCTGATTGATTACGAGAGACCAATTGCTCTCAGGGACGACGCTGCAATGGGTTTTATTTTCCGTGGACAGTTTCGTGAAACGAGTCAGATTTTCAGCATGAAATTGACTTCCATCAAACTTTTGCACGAATCAGACTTTGTTTCGAAATTCCGTTTCATCCATAGAACGATGATGTTAACAGTTCATCGCGAGACGTTGGTTGTTGCTTCCTAGATTTGGTGTTCAATGACGGATGGGCACAACGCAGTTGAATTTTCGGTGGGAGTGATGTGTGGAAAACGATCTGCCATAATGCAACACAATTGTTCATGAAGATGCAGAGAATATTCAGGTGTCATTTGAACGGTTTATGAAATATGAACGAAAGAGGGAATATCATGCAACCAACTTCAGGCCCATTTTCCATTGGCAACACTGTTCTTGATGCTTTTTATGCGATATTCTGAGCTATATGAAAAGAATTTCTCATTTCGGATAAAAATCTTACAGCTTGAAAAAAGGATCCGCAAATTGGGTTTTGTTGAAAACTCTTAAGAAAATAAATATATGATCGAGTCAGTTTCATCGTTGAGTAAAAAAACAGCTAAAATTTGAACTTCATTTGTTTAGTCGATTATCGTCTGTGTTGAAAATGCTCACTGATTCACAAGACATGTTCTACCGATTACCATTACTTGTAATTTGATTTGGCCACAGCTAACGTCTAGACGACTGCGTCAACTGATTGGTCTTTGGTGAGTGAGCTGAGTTATCGCATCGCTCATTGGTCAGCACTCCTTTCAACGTTGACTGATCGTAAGTGGTTTTTACTGAACCGTACGTAAATTGTTTACTGATATTCAACGAAAAGCAGTCCTAGCAATGTTGATTAACTATCAGATAACATTCGTCTTGAAGTGCATTTTTTCGAACGATCACAATATGAATAATATGTGTGCTGTTTACTAACGAACATGACCATAAATTCGCACGTTTTGCAGACATTATCGAATAATACCGAACTCTCCTCTTGCTAAGTTTATGCTTCAGTTCACTCGGATGATTATTCGTTCAACGTTTACGCTTAACTGCTCAGCACTTTGTTGTTCAAACCTCAACTATGCACAAGGGGAAACAGCATCAACATTACTTATCGACTAGCTCCAAGAACAAGGCACATGCACAAACGACGAAAAGCACTCACATCAGAGCAAAGCTTTGTGAAGCAGCGAAGGGACTGAAATTCGCTAGTGTTGTACCAACGGAAATATTGATAATGTTATAGATCAGAACAAAAGTTACGCTTTAGGATCTTGATCAGAATTTATTCCTCTAAAAGTAGACAAACGTAGAGCTGTACGGCCGGCCCGAATTACTGCCCGGATTGATTGAAAAATGCCGAAACACTAAACAATCAAGTAATTTGTAACATCAGTAATGTGAGGGTTTAGGAGCATTCGAGTTTGAAACGGTCAGTAATCAAAACGCTCAGCATTTAAACTTCTCTGCAGTAATTTCATTCCTGGATTGACCTGGTGCAAACGATCGTGAGTGGATTAAAGTCAAAGTGAACGATTAAAGTCAATGATCTGCTGATAATTTATTGGTCACACGGAAACATTCGATCATAAATTCATAATTTACCGTATTTTCCGGACTATAAGACGCTCTTAAAAATCTTTAATTTTGTCAAAAAAGAGACTGCGCCTTATATATAGATTGATTCTGATTAGTGACTTCGAAGCGATTTTGTGTGGTACACGGCGCTGCGTTTAGGTTTACAAGTGTAATGTTGATTGTTTACCTCAATGCGCCTTGTAGCCCGGTGCGCTTTTTATAGGAAAGAGTTGGGAAGTGGACCATTATTAGCTGTGCGCCTTATAATCCAGTGTGCCCTATAGTGTACAATATATGAAACAACGAAATGTTCACTTTCATCGTCTACAAGCCAAAAAATACACGCAATAAAGTTTCTGCTGCCCAACCAGGCGTTATTTTGCCGTTCGTCACATCGTTTTCCAATAGCGGCGCCTAAAATTCAGATTAGTTTCCAATTTAGACCATTGGCCAATTAATCTTATAGTGTGAAGGTGTTCGTCTTGTATTGAATCATTTAATCGTCCCCAAGCTGGGAATGGTCTCGAATTTTTCTTAGCCTATTTGCACTTCATCATTTTTGTGATTCTCAAGTGAAAATTAGTTGAGCACATTGGTTGAGGAATACGGAAATAATGAATACTACGAATGCAAATGAATGTTCATTTTTAAAATGTCAATTTCTACGGCTTTTTTTCGTTCATATTCAATGCGAACAATTTGTTTGGACAGCCGATCAAAAACCACAATGAAATGAACAAAGTTTTCGCTTTGTGAACTGATAGAAATTTAAGTTTTTCATTCAGTTCAAACCTTCCGTAGAACTTGAGGATGCCTTCTGAAGACGGCCATTATTTCATACTGAACATGAGTCCACATCCATTTGGTTAGCTGTTCGTTACGACGTTCCATTAGTAGTCCTGTTTTAACGGCTGTATCCCAAAATTTGTCTAGCATTTTCGAAACATTTTCGATGGTTTCAGGCTTGTGTATTGATGCACTCATCACCTTCAAATAATTTTAAAATACAATTTCAAATATCTTCAGCAAATGCCAGTTTCCGGTTCAGTAGAGAACAGTAAGACTAGAGGAAATAACTTTGACCAGAGATGATCCATCGTAAAATAGTGATTAAATGAGAAAACTTGCGGATATCCAATATATCAGGAAAGAAGAAGCATCAAATAGTACAGTACCACAGGTCGCCAGTCCGGTGATCTTGGTCGCATATATTTGAGTGCCGAAACGTATTCCATTTGTGTGAGCCGCGCTTTTTTTCAAGCTCTCCATCGGCTTTCGTTACAATAAGTAAATCGCTTTGCTCCATAATACCACGTTTAACGCCCTCAATTACCAGAATATTAGGTGTGATTATGTGTTGACGTCTTTAATTCCAGTCAAACTTTGTCTCCACTTATTCGTATCTCACAAAATCACCAGTGATATTGGACTGTAGATGACAAGTTTGTTACATTCATAAATTGTAGAACTGAATCAATGAAAGCGATTAAAGAGCGAGCCAGTTGAAGGTGACTGACGAAAATCGCTCGGCAAAATATATGTTTTTCTGAAAGTAGAGATTCTACACAATCGAATACTGCAAAGAAATTCATATGTTACCGGGCGAACCTGAGGGTACTGGTACCTTGAATATTATAACGCCTATAGTGCAATATTAATGTATACTATTGATCTATAGTGGTACAATGTGATAAGTCAGAAAGCACAAAAACAACTTGGAATATTTGGAAATACCTGAAGTTCATCACCATGAGCAGGCGATAAGAGAAGGCAAAATATATCACTCATTTCACTCACGCTAACTTCTGATTGTCCAACACCTGTAACATTGATGATATGTCAGTAATTATCTATGAATTTCTTCTCAGCACTAGTCAGATGGGTTAACGGTTTCTGTGTAAGTACTGATCGGTGAGGCATCATTCTCAGTATGGCTTTGATGACAGAATGTTGCAAGCTCAAAGCATACCAACAGTTTCGATGATGACAGCGTCGTAGCCAGCTCCTTCGCATAGAACAATCGCTTCATGAATACCACGAGTTACACCACCGAGCGAGCCACTTGAAGGCGACTGGCGGATGAAAGCATTTCGATGGCGTGCCAAATTTTGCATCCTTGTTAGATCGCCAAGCACCGATCCTGAGTTAAAGAGTTCAAACGATCAATTACCATTAGTGATGTCTCTATTTCAGTTAAGCTGTTCTGTTCCTGCTCTGTTCCACGGTATAGATTAGAACAGTTCGCAAATGAGGAAGGAACTGTTTGAACAAAATAGAGCCGTTTTTGAGCCCAAGCGAACAGAATAGAACAGTTTTCAAAGAAGTGGTATAGAGAGATGACTAATTACCATCACACCAGTGCAACACAATTGCATCAAGCCAATGCTCGTAAATAATCATCGAAATGTGATCCATTTAAGTTTAGTGTCATCCACACTTGGGTATCATGAACATTTTGATGCGCACTTACCTCCGGTAGTTGCTGAAGATGGATCAACAGTGAGAACAGCAATCTTTTTGTTCTGGTTCTGAATAAGTTGAGTACCGAGCGCTTCAATAAACGACGATTTTCCCACTCCAGGACTGCCTGACACACCTGCATAGAGATACAACGTTTATAAAGTGTAGCAATTAAACTGCTGATAAAATTAGTAGCCGAGTCAGTCCATTTTGTTAGATGGTTTAGGGAGTGGTATTGCTTTTAGAGGACTTCTGTATTTACTGCGAACTCTCCTTACAGCCTCTCAATTTCACAATCGTAACAGGTTCTGTGGAGTTATTTTTTCATTCCAGAAGGTTTTTGAGCATTTTCAAGTAAATATTCGCAAAGCAAATAAGCCGTGTCCAATACGGTGATCAAACCTATACGAAAGATCAACGACGCTGGTCCTTTTTCCTCGATGCGTTTCTTTTGAGCCTCCAGAACAGCAGCCAGTAGGTAACTTCCTTGTGCCCGTTTTGTCGGGTGTGTTGATTCGACGAGTGTGATGCCAGCGGCTAATGCCGAACGTGAACCGGATAAAATTCCGTCACGTAATCGAACAACCTCAAACAACAATGCATATTGCTCACTTGCAACAATGCCGTTTGCAAATAGAGCTGAAACTTAAGCTGTTGCTTCCCTCGTCTAGAAGTATTGTCACTCCTCGTCTAGAAGTATGTTTCACAGAATGCAACAATTGAAGTGATCATGCATTAATTCACCAAAGGATCATTGCATGTCACTCTGTCATCCCAATGCAATCGTGCATATTCAGCCAGTTGCGCGGATTCCGCGCTTTTCGCCTCATTCGGTGATCGTTTCTGAACACCACTTGGACTCTGCCACGATGGTTTGGGTAGTGTTGATATCCTTAACAAACATATATGCTAGTGTTTGTAGAGAAACAATTAGGAGGACTTTTTGACATGATCAGCCATTGCCCTTACACTCCTATACTCATATCCTATCCTCCTAATTTTCTTCCAAACAGAAATGCATTTCATATGTGGGAATGTTCATATGTTCATATGCCGGGATGAGTTGACTGGGACGATAGACTGCGAGAACGGTCACTTACCTGGTGTTGAATAAACACCTCCTGCAAAACGTTGTTAAACTCAATGGATTGCATTCACTTGCGATCATAAAATGCTTATTATTAATTAAAAGCTTCGGTAACATTCTTTTGAAAGCCACAGTCTCGACTGAATGTCAACCTGCAAAGGAAAAATGACATCAAATGTGATGTGTGATGCAATAAAGCTACACAACATTCATTCACAATGAACCAATTCAATTATAGTCCGGAGGAAGTCCGCTCCAGCGATCCGCAAGTGCTGAGGAGCCAAAGGCATGCAACAAACACAACAGTATTGTTATATATCTCCGCAATTCAGCATCGGCAATTTCATCAGAGATGCTGTCTGGAGAAATTTCTGCGCAGCATTGGTTCAACAAGTAGTTACTGAACTCCTAAAGTAGCAAACCCTCTGAATTAACTAACCAATAAGCCGCTCCACAACGGTCCAATACTCAAAATGATCAATCAATCAGTTGGTTTGATCATTGCAGTAATACTATCTTACTATTCAAACGTCTTCAAAATTATCATGGTATGCACACGAACGTAAAATTATCAATGCAAAACCAAAAAGAACCACTTCTTTCGTGTGCTTCACACAAATGGAGTCGTCCCTATTAAGTCCATGTGAGGAACGTAGAAATTTGCATCAAAATGGATTTATGCAAAAATATAAGGATCAACATTCTTCACCGCAGTCATTCTGTTATGATTGATGATTCGCTCTAAGCATCGTCATACTGAATGATTACTTTGCTGGTTATGTTCAATTATTGCGATCGCAGTTTATTATTACACAAACTAATTTCTGAACCCTCTGCACTCTAGTTTCCGGCTTTCTTTGTGCCACACTCAAGATTTCTTGTCAGTGACTTCGGGAAACCCCTTATCAAAGTGCCCGTGAATTAACAATACGCCTGGCAAAATCTCTAGATCATCCTCTGAGATGGTTTCAGTCGGAAATCACCTGCGTTCCAGCGAGCGCTACAGAATCGTGTTCTATTGAGCTTCATTTCATTGCGATTATTTTTCTGTTATGCCGTTCAGCTTATTCATTTTCTATGCTGTCATATTTTTTGTTCATACAGTGGATAAATTTTCTAATTCAATGGCGTTTTTTAAAGAGAAATTTTAGACATTTGTTCACGTATAATCTACACTATTCCTGCAATTTGCCGAAAATTTTATTAATGTTGCTAGGGCGTGGTACCATTACGTGATGCGTCATCAAGTTAACATCGTTCGGATGCATTTATCTGGTTGTTTAGGAATTGAATCATCACCAATTTAATGCGGAGGATTCATTTTTTCAGGGTTGTCGGAGGAAGTAATGTCGTAAATGATGTCCAACCGCTTGCATTCCATTACAACTATCATCGTAAATTGATGAATTTCAAAGTTGGAATGGTCCTCAAAGCGACTATGATGCCCAACCGATGCCCAAAATTATGCGGTTGAATATTGAGCTGCGGTAATCACCCACAGGACGGCTCTCGATCAGTGACCACTGATGCAGTTTTTCAAATTACTTATTTACCTGCCCTTATGGAGTCACGTTGCTTGCTTTGCACTTTGGTGATTAGTTCATTTTGCAAATGAAAATTTTATGACTAACGTTCACTTTATTAACAATATTTGCGTATGATACGAGCGGAAACGACGACTGCAGTTGTTGTCAAGTTTAATTGCGAGCACAGCAATATGGATGATTTATTTTTTGATAACACCAAACTAACGTGTTCATGTGCATCAGCACATATCCATCATGTGAAATGAACTGAACTGAAACTGACATGGCAGTTTATGATTACGATTATAATGACATTTTTATCAGCCATAACTGATATTTCGCAATGGTGGTCTGAAATGACGATTTAATGATTTGCGCAACCCTGAAAATTGCAAAATTATATTGTTCTTCATCAGGTATGGTAAATGATATGTTTGACACTTATAAGAGGAATGAAGTTCTGCTAAACTTTTCTACGATGACTGGTTGAAAGGTGGTTACTAGCGAGTGAATGAAATGCTTCTTTTCCGAGTGCATTACATAGAATAGCGCATGCCCATCATCTAGAGACGTGCACCTAACATGAGAGTAAATTGGACGGACGGATGAATGATTTGATTGACTTAACCAATCGCGATTGCCAAGGCATATTTCTGCGCACGCGGTCACTTCCAATCCAGTTGGCTGGACAGGTTTGATGTTCATATGAGAAATGCCAACAAATAGAAACATATGCAAGTGTGTTTCTACACCTTTTCAACGACGACTGAAGAATTTTTGCTCTTTCATGAATGTCCTATAAATTATCGGGATATTTTCAAGCAAGTTCGAAACGGCATGAATTGTGCCACCTTATTGTTACCGGAGACTTTTCCTTCTCTCATTGTGAGCATAAATTGATCTTCGTCAACCAATAAGATCGAAAAATTTCGTGATCATCTGTAGATGATCACACCCCAGCGCTTCGGCAGAGTTATTCTCATACCAAAAAACAAGCCATTTTGACGGAATACATTCTGATGAGTGCAATCTGCATGGTAGATTTGATTTCAGAAAAAAATTAAATGATATGCGCACATTAACTGATAAGCGCAATCATATCATTCACACTGTCGTCACACTATAAATGGCCTGATATCAGCTGCTCTCTTCAATGCCATATTCAGAACATACCACTGTGCGTGTTGTTTAAAAGTTCCCACGTCATTCTGCACTCATACTTTGCGATAGATGATATATTAGCGCCCCTCTTCCCGTTTTCCTGTGTCCGTATCCTAGACCAGTTCATTGCTTCTAAGCATGATTCAAGCGTTGTCCTTGTGATATATGATATTCCAATGCCCAGCTGTTCTTGGTAATCTCAGCATATATGCAGGTCGGTTAAATGAGTTCGAATCCGTTGCGTCGACTCATTCAGTCGTGGAGCACTCATAAGTCCTTGTTCCTTCAACTTCAAATGATGAGTAATCTGAAACGAATGAAAAGCGCATGCTCTCGAAACTCTTAACTATTGGACTAGGTATCGGAAGGTTTCAACGGTCGCATCATAACTCCTTTTGAGCATTTGAAAGGAGTAGTATGAACGTGTAGGATTTACCATACACCAAGCAATTCAACTCGATTCGAGCAACTCATAAAGCATACGTAGGAATGCGTGAACGACGGCGTCGACGAATGTCGATGCACAGAAGATTGAAGTGTTTCTCGAACCGATCAGAGTTTCAATTGCAGTTTGTGACCGGCAGGACGTTAGCGTGATGGATAAGGCAGCACAATCATCGTCGACACGGCCAACGATCTGCACGGAACCGTGCGTGACAACAATAGATATTCATCCACAGCTGCTGCTAATGAATGAGCCGACCAGTGAAGGATCATCAAGAATTAATCCCACATTGCCATACTTCTACGAATCAAGCGATCAAGGTATGAATATGAACCAATCTCAACTGCATACCGTTAATTGCCCTCAAAATATGGAATTTACAGTGATGGCAAAAATTCAGTGAAATTTTCAACAATTGTTTTTGCAGAATCATTCATTCTCGTGCGACCAGTCATCATAGAGTGGGAAATTTAAGAATCATTCAGCTTGAATCGGAAGTTTAACATGAAGATGTTTGACGCTTAGATGGGAAGAATGCTTTGACATTCCTTATGCCAGTCGGTGCTGCTATACCAATCGTAACGGGAATTTTGTTCGAATAGAACGCATGTTATCATGTAAGCAGGTCAAAAAAGGCAAGATCAAAAGATCAGAAATGCCCATGTTATACCACATACTGTTCAGACAGTACTGATTAGCTGCAAAAAAATTGTCATTCAATTGGAACACTGTTTATTTCAGCTTTCGAAGAATATTATCTACCTTCCGCACCGTCCTCAGAGCACAGCAGTGACATCTATCACAAGGATTCCTTCGAAGAAGGTGAGCTGATTTTAGATGATATGATTTTTGAGTTGTGTTTTGCGGGCGTGATAAACTGGAAGCATGATATGAGCAGGTTGATTGGAAAAGTAATACGTCGAAATGCGTCAACGCCGATTGAAGCACTAGAATATACTATTGAAGTAAATGTAGAAAAATACTGAATGAAAGGATCCCAACTAAAAGAGTGAACTTACTATCGAATCGTCACTATTGCCAATCCGAATTGGTATTGCTGCGAGCAATATGCGTTCGATTAAAGAATCACAACCCTCACAGTAGTCTTTTGAGCATTTCGCATCTGCATTGAACATTCATTTGGTGCCCTGAAATTGATTTGGACAACGCATAATTCTTTCAGGAAAAAACATCTTCTGCAAAGGACACCTATTCCCGTCCACTCCATGTGAGTTGTTTGCATAATTCAGCTGCAGAAATTTTCTAGTGGGAAATGGATTCCCTTTTATAACACTTTTTAATGAAAACGGAAAGACTTCTGCTCTATAACTGCGCCGATTCGTCCAGTTGATCAGCGCTTCGACTGCGTTCTCTGAAATATTTCAAACGAATTATCCCACACTAGATTCCATACAGTACATTGAATGCTAACTGGTTCAAGTCAAAGGCTATTCTAGTTTCAGGCGGCTGTACACGGCGAATATTTGGCTCAGTACTGTTTCCGTTCGTGCTGCTGTTGATCGTTTTTCTCATCGTTTTACTCACCAAACAGTAATCCTTACTTCATGGCATCACCAGCGCCTTATCAACGGTAAAATTACGTGTTTGCACGATAATTTTTAAAAGTAGAGCCTGGAGATTAATTGATAATCTACAGTTCATGTAGAAAATCGAACCAGTAAACTGTAAATGTTGTTCAGTTATCCGTGATCCAAATGATCCATAATGTGATTAAGAAGTTCTGTTCTGAAATAATCTAACCATGTGCCGAAATTTCAACGAATGCAAAATTCCGTACGCATACTGCATGTCTATACTAATACAAATGCAGTTTGCTTTCATTACGGTGGCCAATTCTCAACAATATATTATGTGTTATTGTAAAGAGTGCTGAAATGATCTCATGATAACAATAATAAATATCTCTCGTCGATCGTTGATAAATGTCACAAAATAAACGTGCCCCTCGCAACACTAATTCATTATTCCGCAAGCAGATTCAAGCTTACTGTACGGAAACAATTCCGAAAGGTTCTTATGCAATAAGGCTATCACTAGATCCCTGTAAATGTAGAGAATAGCGACTCAGATTTGTACGAAATTTGGTCAGCAAATCGCATTATGAGATCTAATTATGCCTGGATAGGAGTCAATTTATGAAAGTTCAAATGCTTCGGATCTGCTTCCCCTACAATCCATTCAGACTTTGCTAGGAGGTTGTGTTAGAGGTTTCACGCACTTGCACGAGTAATCATCTCAATAATTATGATCAAGAACAACTTATGGAACCGTACGACAGCTTTTTGATAGTCACCGCACCAGAATTATCGCGTCGACTGCAATGGATCTCTAACGAAGATAATTACACACATTACTGCTCGTGTAATGTTTTTCACTTGATATTATTGCCCACCATTTACATCCACTTTACTCAATGGAGTTGAAATAAATTTTTAAAATTTTCGACGGCAAGTAAGATATATTTCATGATTTTATGAAAACTTAGTGATTCAGCATGTTGACATCATTGAAGCTTGCTTTTTTCCGGTAATTATCAACAACTTTTCAGTCCTGCTGAAAAAAATAATAATGCGAAAGGAAAACAATAAAAATGATGATAAATAGCGAGAACAAGCAAAAAAGCTGGAATGTAAATAGATACGAACAGTATCGTCATAACGTGTCTCTTCATCCTCTGCAGCTGAAAAATTTTATTTTCGCATTAGACAATAGAATTACGCAACTTGAAGAAAGGGAACATATGAAAACACTTCATTAGTAGGCTACTATCGAAAAAGCGACAGTAAAGGATTGGGCAGTTATCAAAGGTTTAAGGTTTGAGAAAGTGAATTTTTGCAGGGACAATTCCTTTTAGGCAAACTTGTAAGAGGTGAGATGTAAGACTGAAATGATTATTCTCCCCGCTGTAGGCGATTTGAACTGACTTGACCAACATGGATGAAATTACGAAGTGTTCGTGTTATTTTTGAATCCAGCCATTTCGATGTCATCAACTTATTGTCTGCAGAAACTTGAAAGTTGCCTGGATAGGCAATTTCCGAAATATTCAAATTCAAAGATTTTCTACCCTGTAAGAATCTGATCATTTTTAAATCGCAATGATTGAAGGTTGTTACTTTCAACTTGCGTTCTGCCTGCAGAGAATGTATCATCATTAACTGTACAATAGTGTGTGTTCTCCAAAGACCAAATCTTAAACACAGATTGAAGAGTAAACGAAATATTCAATGGTCATCGCAGATAACATTGTTCTATGAGTATAATTTGATTTTTGCACATTCACGTCTGCATTCCTAGCACAGTATCAATATATAATCCGTTTCACAAGTACCTGAATGCATTGTTCAGGTGTTTACGTGAGTGTTTGTTTGCATTTTGTTAGCGATTATGTATGCTCAAAAACCAAACCATCAAATGATTAAGATGAAATCGTCGCATTAAAGCTATAAACGGATTAATACGCAACGAATTGTCACAACAATGAAACTGCAAGTGAACATAGCATACGTCAAAAGCATTCGTCTGATTGATATCAATAAATGATAATGGCGGTTATCATTGCATAGCAATGCGTATCAGTCTGGCAAACAGTTCCCATTTTATTGATAATTTCATTCGACTACAACGCTCACTTTGCATCAGAGCGTTTAGTCATCGACTAATTAACCAAACATGTGAATTAAACGTCTCTGAAGCTTCACGGTTGTTTTCAATTTTTTGTTTTTTTTTTCAAAAAATCGTTGCCCTTATTTTTCAACTTATCATTTAATGTATCAGTGTAATTCGATTGATTAGGACAGTCCTTTAAGACAGCTTATAATTCGAAATAACCTCACAACATCAAAAAATCGTTGGTTGGTTTAGGCATTATCAATGAGTTGAAAGGACATGCAGTACTCATATGACTTGATGAAGGCGTCTTAATCAGTTCTATTGACTGCATGAATTTCACGCGATCATAACACAGATGATTAATGTAAACATGGAAACCAAAAATACTGTAAATATTTTGCTGATCAACCTGCTCAGAGCAAAGAGCATTTTTTGTTCAATGGTTTTTCATCGCGAATTATGCAAATATTTTTTTGGGATGGAAACGAAAGTAGTGAATGTGAAGTTTCAGAGAATAAGTGCAACTAACTCGTCTCCTCTACACCCTCTTCTGATTAGCTTACATCAAGCGATGCCATTTTGCAAAACTCTCTAGAGAGGTTATGAGGTGATTAAAAAGCATTTATATGAAAGGTAAAGAGCGACGTGATTAGGTTTAGTTTGTAAACGATTGCAAGTTTTTGAAATATGTCGCTAAAAGAATTTTCGTTTGCAGATTTTGTGCTTGAAGAAAAGTCACCACTGCTGATATCAGCCCAATGTTGGTGTCTATACAAGTGATCCGAGCACGATGAGCTACCAAAAAGAATACGGCTGTTCGCCTGTGCACGTTGAGGTTCTACCGCATGATTGGCCGTCAACATCATCATATGGCATTGAATACGACGGTTTGTTCTCTAAATACTCATCAACGAACTGACCCAAAATCCTTCAAAGCAATTTGTGTTCTTATCAAACCAATAATTTGAAACAATCTCGGCTGATCCGTTAAAATCTCCGAGTTCTGCATGTGCCAAAGCATGTGTTTACGCACAATTGGCTAATGCTCCTATTAGATGGTGTCATCGCCACATCTCCTAGAGGCCAGTCATTCTGAAGCAATTGTTCAGTGTTCAGTAAGGTTCACACTAGAAAACACACTTTAAATTTCTAGTGCAAAGTGTTTTCGCTCTCTTCTGATGCTCTTCGCTCTGGTCAGCGATTCTCAATCGCTAATTGTGTATAGCGATGAAGCATATCGCTACTTATTGGGCATAGGGATTCCCACAAAAGTGAATTAATCTAACCGTTTTCGAACATTTCAGATGAGCAGTGTTCATCCCGTTGCAAATTGAGCAATCGTAGCGTTAAAAAAACAGGCAAGTGAATTTCTCATCGAATTTCCGGCGAAAATTTGACACAGAATATAAAAAAATTGAATAATATTCAAGGAACGTAACAAATATTTTTTTCACATTTAATCCAGTCAAACTTTCTTTTCCATCTTCCGGCTTATGATCACTTATGGCTTTTCGGCCTTAAAACTAGCGAATTTTACCGGTGTCACTAAAGCATTTGCACTTGAGAGGAGCTAGTCATGTGACATCGGTCAAAATGAAATGATAATTTTTGATGTGATTACTCACGTTGACATGCAACAATTGTTTACCTGATCACATCCACTACAACAGGACAAAATCACGCGTTTATCAAACACATTAAATGTGTTTATCACTTTTTATTGGCTCATTAATTTAGCATTTCTTTATTATTACATTTTACGATGTCCTTTGAAGTTAGTCATATAAAAAACGATCAGGAATGGATGATAATTGTCAACAAGCTTCTTTGACATACACTTTGAGGGTACTCATCAAAAACTATCTTCAGTACTAAATGAAGATTTTTTTTCATACCGTCGAACAGTGAGAATGATCACGAAAATGTAGTTTTCATGTTTAAATTTCTTGCAAAAGCCCTGATATCCACTGGAAATAAAAGTGCATTGTCTCATAATAGTATGGTGTATATTCAGTCACCGAATAGGATGTCTAGCGGATGCAAACTAGCACAAGTTTGGCTAACCGCTAGAAAATTGTTCGATACTTGAGCATCCACCGAATATTGGAATTAATTAGAGGCTGATCTAATAGATCAAATTCATGAACATATATCATGTTCTGCTCACGTGATATGGCGAAAAGTATCATGATGGAGAAGTGTATTTGACGAATCATTT
This sequence comes from Anisakis pegreffii, assembly GCA_035041965.1. Taxonomy (NCBI): domain Eukaryota; kingdom Metazoa; phylum Nematoda; class Chromadorea; order Rhabditida; family Anisakidae; genus Anisakis; species Anisakis pegreffii. The sequence goes on along the minus strand of JAPYMA010001250.1, from coordinate 39,134 downwards.
TCAGTGAAGTGTATTCTGAATCCTATTCTTTTGCTGTTCATTGTCTTCGTTACGTTCTTTCTTCTCGTTGTGATTGGTCACGCTGTTGGATGGCTTTATTGAGACAACAACTATGTGTAAGTGTCAACGACGATTGCATTTATGCCGACATCGCTGGATGATCATAAGAGTTTGCGCCTTCATGATGTGATATGCATCTTTGTTTCCGCACAGCTGTCGATGCATTTCATGTATAAATCATATTCGAAGCATATTTAAAGTGTGAGTCGTCGATATTGTACCATATCTAGACTGTTTGGGTATGCGATGATCTTGAGAAGTAATGAGATGCCACAAAATAATTCGATAATATCAAAAGCAGCATTGCATGAGCATAGAAGCGAAGATCCGATGTTCGAGAAATCATTTCAGTGCCTCAGTTTCCAATCAAAAACCATCGATGTTATCAGTGATTTTGGTACAGATCGTAAACAAAGCTAACACAAGCGTCCGCTTTTACCACAGTTAAGCGGATTCCCGAAAAAAAAGTAGTGATAAAAATCCGTTTATTCAAACATCAGGTTACAGAAAAGCAAACAAGTAAAAAAAATCGAAATGCCAGCAACCCACGCACCCTAAACCAAAAATATTTTAAACTTATCAGTGTATAAGTTCAGTTGGATTCGATTTTCATATCACTGGCGATTGATTTTATGGTCCATGGTTATAATTCTCTGCAGAACAATCGTTCAGCTCAATTGCATGGAGTTTTTTTTTTGTTTTATTGAAAAGTGATGATCAAACACAACTAGCAGCTGAGAGAGCTGAGTTAAAAGCATGAAATAAGAGAAATGCCTCAATTTTTTTCAAAATTTCTGCAAACAAATAACGCAACAGGCTCAGCTTTTGAACTTTCGACTACGTTTAGCATACGACTAATTCAAACAGATGCTCACTTGGTATAACACAACAATGCATTTAGACCAATCAATAAGGTTTGCACCAATAAAATCCTGGTGATTTGTCGTTGTTCGGATGCAAGCAGCATAATGAGACGAACGAAGGAGAAAACTTACTTCAGAGAGCAGTGGTGTATTCAAAATTCCAACAACTTTTCGCAGTGTTTCAGTGATGTTATCCAAACGGTAAATTGGTTCGGTCAGATTCCGACGGAGACAAATTCCCAGCTTCGATGCCAATTCAGGTAATCCAGATAACATTGGTGGTTTACCGTCGTTACTGTGAGCAGAAATGCGTAGCTCCAGCCAGCTATCACTTCTTTGTGTGATACCTTATTTCAAGTGCACACTGCTGATGAAGTTCGGAAAAGTTAAATTGAAGTCGTACCATTGAAAAACAAAACCACCAACCTATCATGGGAAAACAAATCAGTTGTTTGTTTAAGTTGAACGAATTCAATTCGAACATAATCACCTTGGCTCTTGAGAAGAACAAACCAATCAAATCAAAAACATAATGAGACAGCCAGTAAAAAATGAATGAACAACTTGTTGCATTTTTACTCTATTGATCGTGTTTTTACGATGATTCTAAATGAGCTGGAATCATGTAACGGTGCGAACTGGATGCTTAACGTTAAACCGCAAACTGTATTTCATTAGTTGTTTAACAAAGTTGAAGTTGACGTTACATAATGAAGTGAATAAACAACTGACAAACTAGCCAGCATTCTCTTCAGTCTAATAGCTAGATCATGATAAAACAGCTCATTTCATAACATGCTCCTTCCTGCAAAATCATGCATTTTGACTGTAACACAGAGACTTTAGTACTGTTCTCCGATTATTCCGATTCATTTGTTTCGCTGCTATGAACCACTGCTAGATTGCTTGAAAATACACCAACAGCGTTACACTGAGTTCGTTCTGAATCCTATCAAAGTGTTCATTTTTGAGACGCAGATAAATGGTTGCTTCCGGCTGAAAACTTGAGGAATTTGAGGATCCGCTCCATAATAGGATCAGTTTAGCGGATCAAGTGATGCTCGACGAAGGCATTTCCGTTTCACGATTCACTGGTAACTGGAAGGGATGAAAAGAAGTCGGACACCAAAAAAATTGAAAGAGCAGTGTGTAAATAATGAATGTGGCGGCGTTAGCCAGGAGATCGACTATCGTCTGTCTATGCATATGCACACTGGACGGATAAAGTAATAAGACCAAGAGTAGGAAAAAATACGCGAAGGCAACATCTCGTTGATCCCAATTAATGGAAAGAAAGGAATGAATTTGAATGAGCAAAATAGCGAAATTTATTTCTCGTTTCATGTATTCGTCCCTTCTATCATTTACTTTACTTGAACATCGAGCACTAAGACTGCTATTGAATGAACTGTCAGACTTAGACTTATTCCCTCACTCTTCATTCGTTGCTCCCATTTTGGTTATTTGCATTTAAATGTTTCTGCGAAAACGTCACACGAATAATTGCATGCATTTTTTGCTTCCTATTGTTGATGCTTCGTCGTATTTGAATGCAGCCACTCGAACTGCGCTGAATCTTGAAAAAAAAAACTCTTACATGGATGCTTCTTTGCCGAACTATTGAGCAATTACTACTACTAGTGCTACCTACTATCAAGTGAATGAATGCTCATCGATCAGCGGCAGTCGTGACTGGCAAGTAGAATTGCTAAGCAAGATCAGGAGTCTTCCTTCGGAAGTTCGAAATGATTTTTTATTTGACGAAATTTCGTAAATGTAGAAGAAGAGGAACGTTTTTAACACTGCAACACTTTTGTACATACATTCATACGTACAGAAAGAAACAAATTCAAAATTGAAACCGAATTGATGGTTTGAAGTGCACATACTTGAAGAGATTCGCTCCCTTAACTCCTTTCAACTTTTGTCTTCGTAGTTAACCTGTCCTGTCCTGAACACTCATCGAAAAATTTCACTTTGCAATCACTTTCAAGCGTTCAATATTGACATCGTTCAACTGCTTCACGCAACTGTACTGCTATTCACCAGTGCCCTTTTACTTCCACTAATCATTTCCATTCGGCATCTCTAATGAAGCAACAACTAATCTGTGATGGTGCGATGGCCATCCGATTGCACGGATGCTTTTTGATGCGATCTCGGACTCTCGGATAGAGCATTATTCGTATAATTAATGAAATGGTTAATACTCGTTCAATAATGCATACCAAAGTCGATTTCCGTTACATTGTTCGCAATTTCCGTCGTTTCAATTTCTCAGTGCAAGCATTCGCACATTCTTTAGTTTTTGAATGCGCTAAAAATAATAGTGATGTCTTGAACTAATTGATACGATTATCACCGAAAGTGAATGCTCATTATTAATTTGTTAGCGCAGAAAGTATCGCCGTTAAGGCAGAAAAGCGATCTTTTCAAATGAAAATGAACACTTTGCTTAGTTCATTAACTCGTTTCGCATTGGTGCTTGAAGGTTCCATTTGGAAAGTCATCAGGTCCTTTCGCTTAATAATTTCGTTGGAAAATGGACGTTGTTGAGTCGGTTGATCATTTGGTCTTATTCCTATCTTTCTTAAGTTCGGTTTCATCTTATTTTGTGTCTTATTTTTATCCTTAAGTTTTATTTCTTAAGCGCGATGGATATTAGTTGAAGCTGTCCACTGGACATTGCGAACTTTTGGGAAAGCAGTTTAGCAGTGCAGCCTTTTCTGACGTCTTCTTTGGAGCTCAGTGAATCCTAAACGATATACGTTTGCGTTTCACGATTAACATGCTACCATGTTGAAAAATTCCATGTGGTAGAACACTAATCGTTTGCAAATTTGTGAATGACATGAAATGCTATAATGAGTTGCATCGAAATGAAAGCTTATATGGTGAATGTTGGCCCTCTTCAATTGATGATCACAAGTGCGAATGAGTTCATCCGTTCAATTCAACAACATTCAAAAATTCTTTAAGTAACGTTTTCCCACAGTGGATTTTTTCGATGCGCCTCTGGCGATTCACAAGCGAATTATAACGGTAACCTCAAATGGAACCACAAAAGCCAAACAACTCACATCATGAGATCTCAGCGCAGTTAATCCTCCGTCACAGTCGGCGGCAAAATTCATCGGTGAAACTTCTGAACGGCGTTCAGTTTGGCTTCAACAAGTTGCTTGTCAGTGTTTTCAACTTCACTGTTTACTTTTCAAACGCTTCGATATAAATGGATAAGGAATCAATCGCTTGATATTCACCGGTTGATGTGAAAGGATCGTGATCGCGGCCAGTAATTAATTGCAGTGCTATTAGCGCTGGTGTTTTAACGTTTTCAAATACCAAATTGATCACGAGCAAGCAAACGTTAGTAGCTGAGCTCATTTGGGAATTCATTCCTGAATGAAGCGAAGTGCTCAAATTGAATCAATCAGCTAATATTTCGCTTAGAAATATATTGAATGTAAGACATTTCCTTGAAAATTAAAATAGAATTGTAGTTCGAATTGTAGTTCACCCATCGTTGAGACGACGCTTCTACGACAATTTCAAATAAGTTTATGGATAATTGCAGTGCTAAGCGCTGGTGTTTGCGATTCAGAGCTGAGTCGATGAACGCCGGTCGCGTATCGATAAATCCAATGACGCGATAACAGATTGACGAAGTTCCAAATAAATTCAAAATCGCAAAGCGCTATTCAATAAGCGATTTATTTGTATCGAGTGCATTTCCTTGAATTTGGCCCACCAACAAACTCAATTTGCGTCCAATTCTATACAACCATGAGCGATAAGTGCGTGCTCAATTCACCATGAAATTTTCGGCAACCTAACCAAATAACTTTCTGGATCAGTATTCCTCTGAGTGCGTACTTCATCAACTGCAAATTTTCTTTTATACAATAGATTGTCGAAATTTGCTTTATTTTTTGAATGCATCTTAAAGTGTTCTTTGAAACTTTTATTCTCGCTGAAATATTTTTTAACACCATTGATCATCAATGTATCTCTCGCCTATCGTAATAAACTACATCGCTTCTTCTCTTTATCATTTCGTTGAACATCCTCGAAACATTGCTAGCACACCGCTGGAACAGTCGGTAACATTTGTTTCTAATTTTATGACCCTCTAAAACCAGTCTCCTTATTGATGGTGGTATCATTAGATGCTGTTCATATGAACTCTCAAGTTCCAGCTGGTAACTTAAAGTTGCATTGTACTATAAGTTTGAAGAGCAGTCCACGCTGTCGCCAAGTAGCGTTCGGTGTCCTTTTTGGTAATGGTGTTAGTGACCAGTATTGCGTTGACTTCTTCGAATGTTTTCTGTTTCACCGCTATTCTCACGAACCTTTTTGCTCATCTAAACACTCTCATGCAAAAATTATTACTTTTCTTATTACTTATTACTTTTTGCTCATCTAAACAACGTTATTACTTTTGGACGTTGGTTCATGTGTTCAGTCAGAATATTAAGTTGAGCGCATTCTCTTGCTCATAAGTCAACGAGATAAGTACAGTGTTTAGCATACCTTCCAATTATTTTAATCATTTCATGTTAGATATTAATTGAGCACTGTATGTAGTGTTATTAATCGAAAAACTATGAGCGAGATCAACAGATTAACAGATCACTTTGTGATGTTGATTTTTTGCAGTGCCAAGCTTGAACTATGACGCTTCTTGCGACACAAAATGAAATGAAATGCCCTCACGAATGCAGCATTGCGTGTTCGAGTTTGTCGGGTTCTTTGCTGAATTTTGACAGCCAAGCCGTTTTAAATTCACTTCTGCATGATAGAATGGTCATGCATTATTGAATGGTCGGTCTCCTTGCTCATGCATTATTGTGCAGAAATGACTCGTCGTCTGCAAATCTGTTTCTCAAAAAATCCTTTCTTATGAACGAATTTCTTCACACTCACGATTAGGAGTCTGGAAAGAACTCACAATCAGCACTTTGCTTGAAGTCAACAAACTGACGAAGAGCAATATTTTTGGATTTCATGGGAAGCGCATATGAGAAGAAGGATGTTTTTACATGATCTCCGCATATCATTTCTAATTGTGCGTGTCTTTTGATATGAAACGGGATGTTGCTGGCAGCCATAGGCATTCAGCATTAACGCGAAATTTGACTCTATGATCGCACAAAATTGCGCATTCATTTTGTCAAAGATCGCTAACATATTCGTTAATTATGGAGTGTATTCATCCTCGAGTGTCATCCATTTGATGTGATGTTCTGCCAGAGTATTTGTCATTAAGCATGTTTTGACATTCGCCACTCCTATATAAATCGAAGAAAGCTGTTGCTGTTCCATAAGATCACGGTGCCGATTATTTTGACAGTTGGTTGTTTAATGAACTGATGTCATATGCTGCCTGGATAAGGAACTGAATGTGAATCTATATTTAGTTCCATAGCGATATTTCGAATGTTATCGAAATGTCGCTGAATATTATGCAAATTGCTTCACGACTAAGCATTTTCACACGCGATTAGGCTTTTACAGTCAGAAGTGTGCTTTTAAGGGTTCTTTCGTATGCTACGAGGACAAAGTAAGTTCCTCTGACTTGAAATGAATTTCTAAGATTTCTTAATCATTGAAATGCTTCACTTTTTCCTTATTGCAGACTTCTTTCAACTCTTAATAGTGCTGCATTCTAACACAGTTTTGCCCGACTACAGTGTATTGGTCGAAGTCACAGTAAGATTATAAGAGAAAGTTTCGCATTTGTTTTTTAATATGAACTCATCAGCATTTATTTGAGGGCCAGTTTCTAAGTTTGCTGCATGCTTGCGTAATATGTGAAGGAAACCAGTGCTGGGAATGAGTACAATTGATTCATATGCTCACATCTTGTTATTGCTTTATAATCGTACGCAAAACCACGAAATTGAGTTTCCTCATGACGTTAACACGTACAACAATTTGCTTGATGTAAATGAAGTTTGTAAGTGAAAATGAAAGATTCATCAACAACTCACTGAACTCCTCAAACGATTATTATGTTCTTTCAATTGCATTCGTTTTGTCAACACCGACATTCGATTATGACGAAAATAGTTTACACGAACAGATCATGCGATTATCGTATTGCTGCGATTTGGTCGTCAAATGAATAACATTCACAATGATTTTCCTATGAATTGTAGTACCGTTCTCGTGACACACTACAAGGCAATTCAATTGTATCTTAAGCAAAACAAACAGAAAGATATGAAGGATTTGAGCTGAATAACAATAAGAAACGAAAAAATCTACCGACTGATTCCGTTCAAATTCATTTTTTCACAACCAAGCAATGCGTATCATTAGACATTTTTGAAATTCTCATATGACTAGCAGACGAAGCAGTCAGTTGCCCATCATCGAGATTCAATGGCTAAAGAGGTGTTACTGATCCTTAAGATTAGCATTCGAAAAGTTTTCCCGATGCTGAATGTTCCCCAGGCTAATTGTATGACGACTATCTTCTTAAGTGTTCAGGCGAAGCATTGCTGTAGTTCGCTAATTAATGCAAAAACGAAAGTCATAATCATTCTGATTTTGATAAGTACGGAATTCGTGATGGTTTATGTCGTCGTTAATCGCACTCGCAGTTGAACCAACTACGCTTTAGGCAATATGTTTAATAATTCATCGGAAAATAAGAGTCATGTCTGATTGCCAGGATTCGAAATAAACTCATTTCGTGACTGCTAGTGAAGAACTCATCAGATGATTTTATGAATTCAACTATTTTTTATGTGCCAGAGTGCAGGAGAGTCTAGCCGAATACAGTATTTGAAACCATTAAAATCATTAGCACTTTAACTCGAAAACGAACGCAATTGCTTAGGCATTCAGTTTTATTACAATTAGCGTAATCGTTTTCTTGCATTATGTGCTATATGAACCAGAGATGAACGAAGATTCATATCGACATTTCTTGCACAATATTCGATCAGCGTAAAATCACTATGTCAAGGGGAATGAGTGATATTCATAGGTTTCTCATGGCCGTCGCATCCCCTGACCTAAACTACTTTAATTACATTTCGAATACAACTATGCGTTGAGGAGATGTTTGAGGATTGCTACGTATTGCGTCGTTACTCAGAAAGCATCCTTGAATAGTTGTTGAGTGGTACATCGATAAGTATGCATATTCAGAAGTGTTCAAATGTTGTAGTTAAAAATGTGCTCTGACACTGAAAAGTTGATCTAATGCAAAATAATTCATTAGAATCAGGTTGCAGATTGTTCCGCCTAGCGGAGTCATTCACAGCAACCAGCACAGTGAACGATACGCTATTGATAGGTTGCTTTCTGAAGCTATCAGAACGGCATTAATAAGTGGAAGAGCGTAATTGTTGTACTTGCAATTGGCACATGACTGGTATTCGGAACATAGTCGACGACGACGCAAAACACAACGAAACAAACGCCACAAAAAGCAGTGAATTGGCTGAGAATCATATTGGTGTCACAGAATTAATTAGTTTTGACTAATAGTCACGGCTCATAACTTGGCTAGACCCATGACTGGAGTCAACACAATGTCATCAGCACTTCTCATTGGTTTCATTCTACTGTAAGTCTGCACACAATCTTCTCACTCGCTCATTTTTCAGCTCAGCTTCAAGCTAAAATTTTATTCGTATAACTTCAGCCGATGCATTCAGCAACTGAAAAGTTTGTAGTACTGAGTGGATGACCTTTTCAAAATCGATGACGTTTTCGACCTAAAAATGATTGCTATCGTTCTGCTGACTAAACCGGCGATATCTGTGAATTGAGCCGTTAGTATTGCATCGGATGGTTGCATCGCATTCTAAGGAATCTTAGAATCCCTTAGATCGTAGCGGTGAAAAACTGGTTTAGCGTGGATGAATATCGAGCGCAGAGTGCAAATGTCGTTCGGTTGCAGCAAATGATGCATTACAAAGCATTTTTTATTAGCATATTTTTGCTGAGAATGTTTTGCTGTGCATAAATTCAGTGCAAAGTTTTCGAATGAGATTTTAACAGCAGCGATAAAATAATGTTTATATTCAGTATGGCTATTCAATTCATCAGTATAAAATACATTACCCATGTAAGCTCTCCTGTTCATTTTGTTCGAATCTTGTGGTTTTTCAGTGAAATATGTGGTGGCAATTGTAGTGGCAGTAGCGGCGGCGCTTCATGGAAAGAATCAATAGCGGCAACGACACGGTTGAGAAGGCATCATCGACGTGTCTTCAGGCAACACGTGGATGATGAGCCTGCACGCAATCAGAATCCGTATCATTTCTCATCACAATCCGCCGCCCCTTCAGCGCACAACTACAATCCTGATGTATTTCATTTGCACACGTCTGATAACTGATTGATTGATGTTTTTTAACTGACATCGGCACATTTCCCAGTATTCCCAGTTTATGCAACTATTTAAAATACATAATTTAATTCGCTTTTTGTGATCATTCTACAAGCTGCTAATGGCATACAGTCATTCTCATGTGCACAATTTGCTCGGCCGTATTTTTTCGTAGATGTTACAATGAAGGTGATAATATACTCCCTGGTAGCTTTCATCGGAATAGAATCGTTTAGAAACACGGCTGTATATTCTGTTAGAATTGAGGTTACAGTGAGTATCGGTAATCAGATTGCTACCGCGCGATTGGACTGTACATCAAAAAAAAAAAACGAAATGCGCTTACTCACGGAGCATACAGATTCCTTTGTAGCACATGAACGGACAATAGGATAATTCCTAAGTGTTATAATTCAAGAACATCAGCGGTTCACTGAAGTGGCCGGAAATTTTGTGGTGCGATTTTTTGGCGTCTGCGTAGAAATTTTTTAAGAAAATTGACAGGCTTAACTGCTGCATGCATAGTTGACTCAATCAGCAACCACTTCCTTCAGTCGCTTTAATCAGTTTGATAAATTTGATTACGAGAGAGTATCCACTTGCTATCAAAGCTGAGGTTTTTGAAGAGCGTAAGCTGAGCTTCAGAATCGCAGCAACGATTTAGGCGTTCAGCAAACCGGAGAGCAATTGAGCAAGAAAATTTTCTTCAAAATTAAATGCAAAACAAGAATATTTCAAGATTGCAATGTGTGATTGCAGTGATCATTGCGGCGTTACGCATGTTAACTGTTCAGTGTGTGAATGTGAAGAAGAAAGAATACATTTTTTTTCAGTGGTGTGAAGGATGGATGATCTTTTCAGGAACGTTACTATGAGAACTATTACGGTGAACGTGCTGAGTACGACACAGCTGCAGATAACGAATATGAGCAAGACAGTAGCGAGGATTTTGCTAGAAACGTCGAAAGTGACGTGAATCAGTACGAAGTGGAGAATCAAATTCAAGCTGAGTAAGATTTATGCAGTTTTTTGATTTATTGGAAGCACTCGAAAGTGGATCATCAAAATAAAGAATTATCACTTATTGTGCATTTAAGAGGGGAGTAATGCATTGACAGTGCACGGATTGTAATGTATTACCTCAAGTTTTATCGTAGAGTTTCGTTTGTCAGATCGAAGTAACGTTAGTCAAATTGAGAACTGCAATTCTTCATTCGAGTCCACATTTGAGCAAACTTCTTTGTTACCACCCAATATATTTTTGAGTCCAGTAATAACATTCAACCGCTGTTCCGACTGCTTTATAACGCAGATTGATCGGTCGATCATAAATGTCTTTTAAGTATGCATGATGCTTCATTAGCAAATCCGATTCTCCCGACTTATTCACAAGAGATGTTCGTTTGGTTTTTGAAGAGCATCAATAGTGGCAGATTTGATTTGAGCTGGAATTAATGCACGACTGCTATGAGCATAATACCATCGTTGCAGTCAGGGACGAATGTACTGAGTATATTTGAGCAATCTCGAATCTAGGGAGAGAACGGCTTGAAAACCAAAGATCTTGTTATTCATTAAACGGGATGTGCACTGGAGTGAATATGAATGTGTGAGCAATTAATTAGTAGCTCGTAATAACTATCACTTTCAACATCTGGCTAACATCTACTCATTTACATATGAACCAACCGAAAGCAACTTCTGATTGATTTGAGTTATCATCACATTTCCCTATCAATATCAGTTGATACTCGACCAAATCATTCTTTCGATGCATCACTGCAAAGCATAAAGTAGCACAGAGATGCATACGTTTTATTCGACGATCCTAATGTCGTCACAGTCAGATATAAGTGTTTTTTTTTGTTGCTATTTTTACTTCAATCAGTTGCACTCAGTTGTCTTAACAGTCGATGAAGTGTATGTTATAAGCATATTCAATTCTACTAACTAGTCATCTCAAACTCGAAGCAATTGATTATGTCGCCAGTTGGTCGCATTTCTCACTGTTTACTCAAAAATTGGACGTTTATTTGAAACAATATGATGTGTCCATCACATCCAATCATCCGTAACATGTCACTGTTATGATTACTCAAAAGAAAACTGACACCACTTATTGACAAAATTAGCAGTTCTGTGGTACGACAAATATATGCGCATATCGAGTGGTTACGTTTGAGATGAATTGACATTTTTCGATGTGGGAAAGTGATCCGTTTCAATCCACTGTAATTCTCACCTATTGTCTCAGAATTCAGCAGTGTGAAAATGATAGATACACTTGCAAGTAGACCATCCAGTGTATTGCTTCAGATTCTAGTTATTTTCGCTGGAAAAGGAAGAATTCAGTGCATAGTTATAGTTATTTTCTCGATACATTTGTGTGTTTGTTCCTCCTACTCGATGCTTACCGCTTACGTCAGTAGCTGAATATTTCTGTCAGTGGAATACTGCCTAATCCAATGCATCAATCAAAAGCTAAGACTTTGAATTGAGACATTTCGAGGTCAAAGTTTTTATGTCTGAAACGTCCCTGTTGCTTTTCAGCTTGAATTCACGCTGAAAACGCTATTTCGCATCGCACATTTCAATTCTTTTTGATATTGTAACTCTCGTCTAATTACATCCTTCCCTCACTTTCCGAGACGGCGACACTCAATCATTCAAGTGTCGTTTGCATTGCGTAACGTTTTCAACATATTCTCTCAATTTCATTTAGTGTGTAGTTGACAGTTCATTAGACGAAAACCAATTTTATGAAATGAAGCTCGAAAATTTTATCACTGAAACACTTCAGTTGGTTCGTTTTTTTTTTGTTCGGCAACAAATATTTTGTCATGTGTGCACATGTCAAAATTGGTTCATGATACACACACACACGCACAGGTCTATGGTGAAGCAACCATTCAAGAACACTCTCAATGTAACAGTTTTTTTCAGCACACTTCCGATTTTCAGCTCTAATGCCAACGACGCAGTCACTTGAATTCAACCGTCTTCTCTCCTCCGTCCTAAAACCGTAAATCGCACTTTAATAGGTCACATCTGAGAAGTACGTTCATCAGTTCAAGTTCGTCACTTGGATAGGTTTTTGGGACATTTTTTGAAGCAGGAATTTGTTAAGATGAAATATTTTTTCTGGCTCTTCAGTATGAGCATTCCCTGAAATTTGGTTTTGTTTAGTCTACTGAACAGAGCCATTGAATGTAAACAGCAAAAGATTTGTTCGAGAACGAAAACAAATAAGTGAGCTCGAGCAGGATTAATACACTGAGTGGTGATTGATGAGCTCGGTTTAACTAAGCTTTCCAGTTAGCATTTACAAATAATGAATATTGATGCATCTTAAGAGATGAGTGTCATTCAGCTTGTATTCAGTGCAATCGAAGCTCTTAATCGCACAGATATTGTGCAAATATTTGAACATGTTTTCTGAAACAATTTCTGTTGCCATTTGAAGTTGACATTAAGTCGTTTCCGTTACTCTCATCGAACAGCAACTTTCTGTGTTCTTCAATCAGATCTCTCAAGTGATCCACTGTTCTCAGAAATTGCCGTACACGTTCTCACGGGTAATGAGCTCGCAGATTATTCAGAGCAAGCTCTCCGAGTTTAGGCGGAACGAACATTTCCGTTGCTTACCCACAATAAGTACGTTGCCATTTGCTCCACAAGCGAGTTGTGATTCCATTTGGTGTCCAATGGATTTAACAGTAGCAGCAGATTTTGCTTGTCATGCATAACATTCGCTATCCAGATATTCTTCATAAGGCTTTGCAAATGAAATGGAATAGACGCGTCGTGAAACCAATCGAATGCAAATTGCTCCATCAAATCGTTTAATTGACAAAATGTATTCTAAAAACCTCGCTAGTTTAGAGTGACAAACTTACTGTACTTAATCGTAGGCACTAAAACAATTTGAATCGCGTCGTTTGATTGATGCAATCCCTTGCAGTTCTTATTCTCTTTCAAAAAACTGCGCATTCCAATCTGGAAATTTTTGCTCCACTTCAAGGTCACTCATTATCAGTCAGTCGGAGATTGCTGAAAAATTGAGATACTTACTCTCATAGCATACACAACGATGTAGCGGTGGTGATTGCGGCATTAGTTATAGTCAAGCTTATGCTTGAAAGGTTTTTCGATCAGTGAAAATTCATTGGGAGTGCAAGCCGGCCACGCCCTTCAGAAAATAGAGCAGCAAGCACAAGCAAGCACACACCATAAGCACAAACAAGCATATGCATGAGCATCGCCAGCAGTGAAATTCTCATCGTCGGTTTTATCCACATCGAAAGAAGCACCACCACACAAGCTGATAGTCTTCAGCAGTCACAGCACCAGTCGTAGCGCACCATTGCTCGTGCCAACACTCCATCTGCACATCGAAAACAACCACCATCTAACGACAACCTCGATTCTGATGCCTCGATTCTAATCTGATGCTAAAACCGTTCTTTATTCATGTTTACCAATCATCCTTGAGAACAAATGATACGTTTTGATTATTCAACTATCCAGTTCAGATAATACCTATCTTATCGCAACATACAATTTGCATATTCAGTATCAAGCGATTTCTCGCAGGCATTTGCAACAGCTGTCTTTTCAACATCTTTGCGGATCGTCAACGCAATTTTTCTCACAATCAGTTATTTTACTCATTCGCATCGTTGATTGAATACAAATATGCTGATTTTGACGAGATCGCGAGCTTGATTGAAAGTCAGGCGATGACCTCTGACTGAATTTGCTTACTTTGTTTTATTGTTGAACTGCTCTCTCGCAACATATTCGCAACAAGAATCGCAATCAGCTGAGTCGTTGATTTCTCATCAGCTAATCGAGTGCAAATCAACTTATGTTCAACGGATCTGCTGAGGTGCATTATCGTTTCGGCACTGGATGAACGATATCTTTCAAGTGGTCCTCTGTATTCTGTATTCGATTCTCCTATATCTGATACGGTGAACACATCTTTAATTGCATTGTTTCCATGAATTTAATGCTCGCTCATCGTCGCAAGCGACAGGAATTAACTTTGCCTGCTGCTGTTTTCTTTGAATAATTTTGCATTTAAGCATCACCTATGATTCATGATTAACTTTTATTTGAAAATTTGTATTATGACATGATTGCGCATTCACGAATAATGTTTCTAATCTGTTGGATTTCTTATCGCTGAATGCACTTGCGACCAGATGCGTGATGCCGTCGTTATTATTCAAAACAGTATTCATCAATAAAGATGCTGATCACGACATATATGAGTGTAGCGTTTTGTTCTCGCTCTTGTTTAGCGTACTTGAGAGAAGTATTTAGGGATTTTTGCTCGTTTCCAAAGTACGCACATTCCAGCTCATTCACCAACGCAACATGACGTGAAAATTACTTCTTAGAAACAATGAAGTGGGAGAGTTACGAAAGTAGCATTCGTGTCATTGACAACAACTATATGTTCAGCGCGTCACCGAAAAATCAGCATGTAATTCTTAATCTTCAAATCGAGTGTTCTTTCTACAGTTAAATCAATGCCGGATCGCTCATTGATGAGGCAGCTCGTTCGTAGATTCAAAGATCTATTGACAAAAAAAATTCACGATTAAGGGATTCGCAAAAGGCGACCAAGAAGAATCGTTAGGTGTTAGCAACCCCGCAAAAATTGTCATACAACGAAAGTGTTAGATTTTGAGGTGATATCAAGAAGAGCGTTAGCTAAAATGACCTGATAAATATCCATCTACTTTATCTCAACAAGAACATGCACACATACGCACACAAACACATCCGCACACTCTTACGCCTATATACAGTCAAGCTTATCTACTCACCATCAAGCATTTCGTATGACTTAAGACGAAGCAATGAATTTATCTATCGATTCAAGAATGATCTCAGCCAGTGCGATGAACAAATCGTGTTCAACCTAACAAGATTAGATAGAATTGCATTTTTTTTTTTCGTAGATGCGATAATCTGATCTCATATCACTGAATGTAAGGAACAAAAAATTATTTACCCAATCAACATCAAATTTCATTTAAGATTTATTTTCTGCCTCATTCGAGAATAATTTTGAACGGTGAATAAAAACTTCTCAGCTTTACATTCTAGCCTCGTCTATTCCCGTTATTGATCGAACGATGCCGTATTGTTTCATTCGTCGTTTCTTTAATCTTTCTTCATAATCATGTTCAATATTTCATCTCCATAACGATCCTTCTAAATGAATGGAATATTTGCGTTTCACATAAATTTCACCACAAAACTTATTTGCTTTAACGATTTTTTTTCACTATTACTTCTTCAATGATTACTGCTGAGTGGTTGCCTCTCATCAATAGATATCGCCATTTACATACCACTGAAAGACTACGATTCTCACAGATCATTCGATTACACAGTTAGTTGCCTTCTCTTAACGGTGATCCAAATGTATTGTGGTGAAGTTGCTTGATTCTGGTCGTGGTGAATAGAATGTTTCAATTTGCCAAATGCCTCATCATCATTTAGGCAATCTCGTAGTGGTGGGCAAGTTAGGTGAGAATATCGCTGAGGTCAATGCCATTCTGAGAACTACTAACAAGTACACTACTGAGAGGAATTCAGCAATTTTTCGGTCATACAGAAGGATAATAGAAATGGAATGTATACCGGATCAATTGCTGTTATGATAGGAACATATATTTGAATGCGTATTGAACTTTTTCGAGATGAAAATCATCGATTAAGAGGAATTATCTGCAATATAGAAATATTCGACGAGTTATTTATGACGCTTGTATCTAAATTATCTGTGAATCTAAATTATTTGCCTTGCGACTTTTCAACACGTATCTGGACGACAAATGACGTTAACAGATCGAAGTAGTGTCTCATCAAGTCGTTATATTAGCGTCACCGTCTGCATAATCAGACACACTTATATTTTATTTGCTCGCCAGAAATAATTGCCAAAAGCATCCATTGAACGCTGATCAGTTAGATAAACGAATGATGCTGGCTGGAATGACAGATCACAAGAATAATGAGGGCAATGACTAGCGCTAATCATGGTGAAGTAGGAGAAGTGAAACCCGAATACGATAAGCTGAACTTGCCGAAGAGACATTCTTAAAGAAAAGCTGATGAAATTTTCAGTGTTTTTACTGAGGGTAGTTTCATCAATTTTATGCAATTTCTGAAGTCGATCAATATTTCCACAACATTCATTTTTCATTTCCTTCATTCTCTTAACGCAACAATTAGTGGATCTTTCAGAGAGGCTGAATTCGCGACAGATACGGAGATAATCAATAAACTGCTCAACCAAGGTTACGATTGGCGGGTTCGCCCACCGGGTACCAATCTCAGTTTACCTGGTAGGTTTCAGCGCTGAACATGATTTCAGAGGGCTTCATCGTATGCTTTGTAATCAGTCTGAAATATGATACTTGAGGATTTGCGTCAATCGGGATTGCCACAAAACATGCGGAGTGTTCATGGAACATTGTCTGGAGAAAATTGTTAAAATTATTGTTATCTATTGTAGAAGCATCGAAACTTTCAGGTAGTCACGGTCCTGTGGTTGTCTCAGTTAACATGCTGATAAGAAGGTTAGTGAAGCGATGATCCTCATTTAGTTGTTTTATTCATTTTGATAAATCACCTCTCACTCTCTTCGCGATTTCTACTGAGTCAGTTTCCATTTTGAAACTGAGCCTTGTCGGTGTGTTTACCCACTAATTAGACGATATCAAGTATGAAAATGCGGTTCTGAGTGATTGCACGAACAGTGAATACGCTGTTATCGTCGTCGAAATATGATGACGAGCATCATATTTCCAAGTAAACAGCGCCTATTATTTCAGTATGTTTACATAATTGCTGTCATAGTTAAGAGGTGGTGAGTTTTCTTCGTTTTGTATCACTCCATTCATCATGCAGTTAGTTGCAAGCACACATCATCCATTTTCCATACAAATTTTCTCTTTTTCACATTTCCACGAAAACTGAAATTTTCCGTGGAAATTTATTGTGATCAACCGTTTTTCTCTCAGCTCACCAAAGAAATGCGCATATAACGTTGACAATCGAGTGTTCAAAATTCAGTCGTCATTTCCTTAAAATGCACCTGGTTCATTGATTTCAACGTGTTCAACAGCGCCCGAAATTTACCGTTGAAATGCACCAGCTCTGAATTGAATTTGAGCGAAGCGAAATCGCTTCAGTTGAAATATGTCGAATAGCTAATGCACGAGAAACGCCAAATGAGCCGACATGCACAAAGCAAGATGAAAAAAAATGCGTGGATTAACAGTGAGTATCGTGATAAGAAATGAGAGGATACGCGAAATCAGTGCACCCTGATGTGTGGGTGTGCGAATTCGAGTACAACTTTTAAAATTGAACTCTAAATAGTGAAATATCATGAAATCATTTCAGTAGCCAAAATTTATAGAATAGAACTAGAACGTTGACTATGTAATGTATTAAAATGCACGTTAATATACGAAGAACCATCTGCATTCAGTTTTTAAAAATTAAATGAATGAATTGAGTAGTTCATTAATGCATGATAATAGCATTGAAACGACGATTACTGCAACAGTTTAGTTAGAGAACATTTTCGAAACTAATTAGGTGGCGATTGAGGATTACCAGAAATACAATGTTAATACACATTATAAAATGAACGAGATTGAATATAAATGTGAACGAAGAGTGCAAATCATTTTTTTCGCATCTAACAGATAGACTCAGTCGAACGTATGACTGACTGACTGTATGGAGAGAAAATCATGAGCGCTAGTTCAGAGCTGATCATTTAAGTTGCATCGTTGAGGTTTGATGAGATTCAGTAAGTCTGAATTACTCAAGAACTATTCGCTTGAAATTTCGACAGCTGTCATGAATCGTATCGTCCGTTCATGAATGAATTCATCAGACTGAAAAAAAAAACTTCATCTATTCGACAAAATGTACTTTCGAAAATTTCACTTCTCATTCCAACTGAAATGAACCCATCAAAGTGTATTTCTTCAGGGTGTGTCATGAATATTGCACACACTTGACGCGTTTAGGCATGCTTCCTCAATGCATAAATTTCTCTCTGATTTCTCAGAAATGTCGCATCACATGCCTGCTGCTTCAGTTCTCCTTCACTGATGATTTCGACTAATGTTACGGTTGGTTGGCATAACCAATACGACGATTCCACAGTCATAAACCACAAAATTGAGCAAAACGGCTTTGAATTCGCTGAAGATTGTTGGATTGGTCTAGTAATTGAAATGTGAAGGGAGTGTAATTTTGAATCAGACTTAAGTTTGAATCAGCATCATTTTGCCACACCAATAAGCCTTGCAAATGTCTTTTTTTTTTCAAGCCTAGTCGTGGTCTCACCCAACCATCTCCAAAAACAGCCAAACGACTGCTTCGCAGACGAGAAATCAAATCAAATCAAATCATTTAGGTGGCTGAACATAAGCTGGATTTATCCGCCGGCTCTTTCTATGCCATGATGTGGGAGTTGAGATCCATCAAGATTTATGAATGCGTTTTGTCAGCAGTTATAAAAATTGGTGTACGTGTGCATGTGCAGGTGCATGTGAGTGTGGGTGGTGAGCCGTAACCGCAGATAATAATGATTGAATTTAGTGTCTGTCGTAGGGTGATTATGTAATGTATTAATATACGTTAATTGCTCATCGCATCTTGACAGCAACATTTTTACACGAATACATCAAAAATTCTATCGTTGTGCACCTCACTACTCAATTATTGATGAATTTGTAGAATCGACTGAATGAAAACGATCATGATATAGCGCTCAAGCTCGTCACTCATCACTTATCTCATTCATTATTTCATTTTGTCAAAAATAACTGATCCATAAATGTTAGCTGCTTACTGAAGAAAAACGGAGGCAATTTTTCACGCTTAACTGAATAAGATTCACAAAGCATACTGAAGATAGTTTCGGTGAACGTTTCTCTCGATAGAACTGAAGGCAAGCGAAGAGCATTCAAAACAATGAGGAGTGCAACATTAACACTGAATGTATCATGAGTATTGTCAAAATTGAGCGTTTTATATTTTCGACTTACTTCTCAGCATTGGCATTCAACCGTGATCATGAAACGTCGTGGAATCGAAATTGCGCTCGTCATGCTTTAAATCCGCTACCCATTTGCTTACCAATATAGCTACGAATTCATAAATTTTTGACTGCTCTCTTCTATTCGCTCACGATCAGCCTTCTCTGTGTTGTAGATCTACCAGCAATTTATACAAGCGGTAATAAATGAGATCATGGATCAGTCAATGCAACATTCTGTTGGGCTATGACATGCAATGAGCAGAAACTACACAACTTTGGTCTAAATTCGAAGCGTTCCACAGTTATCCCCATATATTTCATGATTCCATATTATGATAAAATAAATTCTAGTATCTCAAAAATCGATGATGTGAACATGGAGTACAGCGTACAGATGACATTTCGAGAGACTTGGGTCGATGGTCGGTTGGCGTATGGATTACCTCGTGACAATAAACCCGATTTCTTGATCCTGACAGCCGGCCAGCAAATTTGGATGCCTGACTCATTCTTTCAGGTCGGCTCAAATTCCTTCACTGTTTTATCGAATTCTTGTGCAACCTCGATGCTTCATTGAATCGAACACTCAACTGAGACTTAAATCGAGCATATTTTGTATTTTGCATCATCGTCGCTGAACATTGTGGTCACGTTTCAAGTATAAAGCAATTTTAACGATAAGTTTTGCATGAACTCGTTGGGGAGTTCTAATTGACGCAGTCATTCGAATCCATTAAATAACATTTTCATAGGGATGGATGTTGGTTTGAAACAACATTTTGAAACTTTTTCTAGTAAAGTTTCCTATAGGCATCAACGTAAACTACTTCAATGAAGCCAATTTCTTATCGCGAGTGCCTCAGCATTTTTTCTAATGACTTCTTACTGTCTTTAAATAGTAACACTCGATCAAACATCATCACTTCTTGAAATCGTAAAAATATGTGGTATCTTCACTAATCATTCTCGTACTATTCAAGGATGGCATCCATCCATTATCAGAGCCTCATAATCAGGAAAATGAACACTAATTCAAACAAATAATATTCTAAATTTTATGCACTCCGAAAGATTCTATTTTTCGGCAGCAAAAAATGCATCAAATCACTGTGATGTTTATAAATATGCATCTGCCTCATTTATGAAGTTAATGAACAGAAGTTACTAGCCACATTTCAATGTGTTCATTCCAGAACGAGAAGCAAGCTACGAAGCACATGATCGATAAACCGAATGTGCTTATTAGGATTCATAAAGATGGCACTATCCTCTACAGCGTCAGAATATCACTCGTATTATCGTGTCCAATGCACTTGCAGGTTTATCTATTTCATTTCAATAGCACTCGTTTTCCATCCTACTGCTGCTGCTGCTGCCTATTGAGTTTGTTGTGGTCGTAGTCGTCGTTACTCGTTATATTATATAATCTAGTGCAGTAAATTGCCAATTTGTAAAATACATATTATGAGTTAGCCATTTAGCTAGGCAAATGAAGTGCGGATCGCATATCCATGCGTGTGTGTGTCTGTGTGTGTGTGTGATACATGTGACGATGATGCGCAACAAATTTATTATTATTATTATTTGCAGTTCGATTCTGGTTTCAATTACAATTCTTGGGGACTATTGAAAGCGCAAACTTACTGGCAAATGTTTTTAATGAAATATGCTCACCAGTGTCATGGGACTTGAGCAGACAGCTGAAAAACGGATTCATTGGCTCCAACTTTGCACTGCACAAAAACCTCATAAATAGGGTGGCTGCTACCAGTGATGACGGCCACTAGAGCATCGATAGTGAACGAGCTGTTCACAAGACAGTAATAAGAAGCATAAAGAAGTCAAAAATTTCTGTGGTACTTATGAGTAATGAGGGAGCAGCATATTTTTCGAAATTCTTTCGTCGGTGACGGTCATTGATATGTAGTGAAGGAGGGAGGGGTTGGGGGGTGGGAAACATCCGAATTTTTTCGAATACTTAGAACTTAGTTGCTTCCCTGCATTAGTGTATAGCCCTTTTATGATCACTGATTTGATCGACTACTGGATAATAGTTATTTGTAACTGAGGTAATGATTGATCACAGAAGTGAGCTTATTGCTGTTGAATATTCATTAATGTTGAATAAAAAGAGCATTTCGATAAGTAAACCAAGTAATCTTGTCATTTGCAGTATTATCCAATGGATATTCAAACATGCCTCATTGATTTGGCCTCTTATGCGTATACAACCGAAGATATCGGTAAGAATTGCCTTCATCAGCACATTCAAACCGTCATAATAGAACCAATTGTATGTGACAATTAGATTAGTGCGTAACTCTTCAGAACCATTGAATAGATACGAAATGATCACAGCTGTACGTTAAGTCCAATCCTCTTCAATAAACCACGAATTTTCACGTGTTCAATAGAATTATCTTGTTATCTCGACCGGATGATGAATAGCGAAAATAGTGCAAAGCAAAACATTCCAATAACGGTTTTAACCCGCATCACCACAATAAGCGCATAGACAGTTCATTCAGATTTGTTTTTTCGAATTTACGATGACTTCAATGAGAAAAGGTCATCACCATATCTCGAAATTTCGACAATATCCCATAAATCATGCATGTCATGATGCAGCGCAGTAATACCTCTCGTTTGTAGGGGGATTTGAGTGCATGAATGCTTGCGACTCTGACTAAGTGTCTTGTTTGATTTTTGAGGGATAAGAAAACTCATCGTTATTGCTTCCGTTTGAAATCATCTGAAATGAAGCACGGAATTTGGTCAATTGAAATTTCTGTTTCCAGAATACAAGTGGAAGAGTAACGACCCAGTACAGCTCAAGGACGGTCTCAATTCATCATTGCCAAGTTTTCAGCTGAATAACGTCAGAACAACATATTGCACCAGCACCACAAACACTGGCAGCTATTCATGCTTAAGGACCGTTCTCGAACTTCGTCGACAATTCAGGTGCTGCTTGATCGTTGTCGAGCTTCTTCTGCTGATCCTCATAACATGAAGCAAAATTACTGATCACTGCCGCCTAAATTTTCGTTGCATGATTGCCTAATTTCTGATCCATCCAGATATGATGCTTTCACTGAGCGCATACCTCTATTAAACCAATCAAATTTACACTTTTAGCTACTACCTTCTACAGTTGTACATACCAAGTACGATGCTTGTTATTGTATCGTGGGTCTCATTTTGGCTTGACCGAACCGCGGTTCCGGCCCGAGTTACGCTCGGCGTTACAACACTTCTAACTATGACCACTCAGGTTCGAGTTTCAATTATGTCCCAATGGAACGGCCATTCGCTGCCGTAGCGCTGTTAGCATTGAAACCTTGCAGAGATTTTGAAAAAAAAGTCATCATACTCTAAAATTTGCTGCAATGATTTGTCTTACATTTGCAAATTCAAGTGAGTTGCTCTCCTGTTCTGATCTCATCTAGTCTACTTCAGCTTCAGTAAGTAAATTGCAGGCTTCTGGCATTAATGCTAAACTACCACCGGTGTCTTATACTAAAGCAATCGATATTTGGATTGGAGGTACCATATTGATCAAATTTTTGGTTTTGTTTCAGAGTCATAAATTACCATCTTATTTATTTTTACGTTCGTCGATAGGTAGCGATAAACAGTGTTGCACTTTGTCGAATCGTCGTTATGGATGGTGTAATCGAAAACAATTCAATTCACCACACAGCATCTTAAGATCATTTCCACATCATTATTACATATTGGCTTCCTGTTGTTTCAGTCGAAACATTGGCAGTAGTTGAGTACTACTGCAAATCAGTCACTTTTTTTGCCTTGTTCCTGCAATTATCTATAATTTGGTCTCGAATGTCTACTTTTTTGCAGCATGTCTATTCTTTATATTCGGCGCACTATTGGAGTTCGCATGGGTAACGTATGTTTCATCTCGAGCGTTCTTCAAGGGTAACACTTGCTGCAGATTCTTTCTCGATGCCCAAAGCTCGCAAATTATCACCAACAACAGAAAACTTGATCAGTTTCGATCAAATTCGAACGAATTCACTATTTCAACCACATGCATCAACTGTTTTTGAAATGAGAGCAATTTTGAAATGATCCTTCAAAAAACAGTTGGAAATTGGCTATCGACAAACAAATATTCCCTATCATTTAAGGTAACAAGGAGAGTAAGAAGAAATCGAACGTTATCCTGTCCTCGCAGCCACTTCAAACACATCTGCTTATCGCTAATACCAATGCTGTACGTATTATGTTTTGTTTTTTCATTCTCTCTGCAATTAATTCATTGAATCTTTAAAATTTTGCATGGTAAGCCTTAAAAGAAACATGAATATTTGCTCGGCAAAGCAGTAAGATACTAGCCTTTCACAGAAAAATCTAGCAGTGTAGTTTTCATTGACAGTGATTGAGAAGATTGGTCAGTCAACGATACTATGATATTGTTTATCGTTCATAATTGCTTCAAACGCTTCCGCAAAATGTTTCTCTGATCACAAGAAACTGACTCCTTCGATAGCGCAGACGAATTCTGGGCAACAAACTTCTCGAGCGCTGAATCGCCCGTTCAACATCGCACTGATACGGCGAGCAATATTCTATTAAAATAATGAAAAAATCCCAAAGTACATGTTCAAAAGCTCGAAACCGTCACGAGTAGGTTACCGTACGACGTCGCAGCAGTGCGATCACTTCGGGTTCGATGACGAACCGGCTCGCGCTAACTGTTAACGGCTTCAATGAGACTGAAAACGACTGACATAATTGTGTGAATAGCCGTTGAGTAATGTTAAGCGCATTTCAGCTCGACTGCGACCAAGAGGAGCCGTGGTTACGGTTTGGAACGCATAGCTCAACGAGGTTATTGGATCGAGTAAGTGAAAAACAATTTATTATCTCAATTTGAAGCAACGGAAGGTTTCATACCCTCCAATTCGTTAACCATTTTTGATTTAAAACAATGTGATAATGCATGAAACCAGATGTGTTCACATTCTCTCACAGCAAATCCCACAATAGCACATGTGCTTTCAACGTCTCAAACGTCTGTCAGCCGTTTGATCTCTTAGAGTGCAGTAGATCTTGATGAATCGTATTTTTGGAAATTTCAAGTGAAAATTTGAATGAAGTATTGAAGAGGAGATGCAGCATGCTTCCTGTGGCATGTGAAGCATCGAATAATTAACTTTCACCACTGATTGAAGCACATATTCAATTGGAGGGCATATGTCCAGAACGATGAAAAAGTCAACTATTGATATTTCTCCACGAATGGGCCACTGATTAAGGGCATTCACAAAATTTGCTCTGAATTTCATTTAGGGGATTCCATGTCGTCGGTTTACACACGTTCTGATAATGAATGTGAGTTGCTGATTCATAATACCAGACAGACTATCGAATCAAGCGTGGCATCATCATGCGTTTATCTGCACTGAAGACTAAAACAAATTACCGCTTTAAATCCTCACATGAGAAGTCTTTTATCAGTTATGACCTCTTCTCGTAGATCATGCATTTTGACGAGTGATAATTGAATCTGAAAGGAAAGAAATTTGTGTTTGGATGAATTCATGTTCCTCTTGCGTTCCTCAAAGTCTCATGACGATTCAGCATTGAGTAATACATGGATATGAGGTAGGACTGAAATCGCCCAGGAGTGTCCAATCAAATTTGTAAGCTCTTTCAAACTGTTAAAACGTTTCGAGTAGAAGACTGTATTTCGGGAGCGACAATGCGCAATTAATTGATGACAAACACTGTTCAGATGGAATGCGGTGAAGTTTGGGTGAAGCAGCACAATTCGTCCGAAGATCGAGGAGAAGTGATCGTTTTGAATGGGGGCACCACAAGGCGGCAACCTCACAGGCCTGCACTTCAACTCGTGTCAACGATAAACGCATTGATAAGATGGCTCAGAAATAAATTCGATATTGATGATCGTGCAAAGCGTGCTGATTACATATCGAGTAAGACTATCTATTATTACGTTCACAATTTTGAAACACTATTTTTTTAAATCAGACCATTCTTCCAAAACGAGATTCATTCCGTACTTGCCTGAAGCAAGTGAACGATTTTCGACTGCAACGATCTGTTTCTATCAAACAAGCTGTGTAATCTAATACTCCGGTCTGTGTTTAAGTGAGTTTCGTTTCCATCGGCGTATCAAATCAACTTTATGATCAGTATTGTCAGTGCTTTGAGCAACTTAAAAAGATTTTCTCACAAAAGCCAAATTTCGAAAGCATCGAAGAGTGGTGACTGAAATGCATCAAAGAGCGACACGAATGGCGACCATAAAAGTGAATCAGTGACTGATTGAATTTTTTGGTCGCCATTTTTGAAAGATTTGAATCTAAAAGGGGAAGATTTGTTTGTTGAATGCAGTTGCGTCAAAAAACCAATAAAAGTCATCATTCGATGTCCGATCGGATAGCGTGTTTTATCATGAATTATGCTTTCGGACTTATGAAGGAAATACCTAATTACGTCTGTGTGCATTCGTGTGCCGACACATGATAGAGGGTATTGAATTGCCGACTTATTTTGGTTGTATTCGCTCGTGTTTTGTGAGGAAGATAATTGCGCCGATTCGTCGAGATAAGGCTTTTGTTGTTCAATGCCATTCACAATACTTCAGTGATCATTTGCAAGAGACAATTAGTTGAAAGCATCAAAAAGAACTGACCTATTACCGGTGTCGTCAGCACTGAATCGTCTGAATTCTAAATAAATATTCAATTAGAATCATGTTTCCGCTCTTTTTAAATGCAGAACTGAGCTGCGGATAATTAGTGTGATGAATAATGAGGCAGCAGGGAATCGCTGTTTGTCTGTTGGCATCAAGATAGCATGTTATCCGAAATTGAAATGTGAAAAATGTAGGTAAGTGATTGCTCACAGTACGCCTCAATACAGGGAATTCATAAAACATTGTTGTACATTCATAAAACATTAATCAGTTCTTCTTCGGTATAATGTTACCCGTGAAGAATCAGATTTTCATCAATATAGTAACAAAGTGAATATAGCAATCAAAAAGGTTCCCATAGCAGAAGCGATTTTTTTTTATTTCTAATAATAACATTTCTCCGTTTGAAAGGAGCGAATTTATCCAATGTAATCGGCAAGTTTTTTTTCGGCTCTAAAAATAAGAAAAATAAGCTGAATGAAAAAATTTATCACATAACGACTTCATTGAGTGAGCAATAAAAAGGTGAACTTCTAAGCAATGCAAATGTGCATTTATTGCGGTGTGAATAAAGCTAATGGAATGAAAACATAATCTTCTTTACTCACCATTTTTTATCGCAAATCATTCATTTTATCGCAAATCATTTTATCGCTCAGTTTTAAACGATTCATTTTTCCCGTACTTAATGTTTTTTGCCGGGCATTTCGAATTGTGCAATGCAAATGAATTTCGTTTAAATGATTCAACGTAATGACCGACCGTTTCGCTCATTCCAACCGGACGCAAAACACTTTTGATGAGTGTTTAATTGTCTACAAGTCTGTCATTCAGCTTTGGCTATTTCGTTTTCAATTGAGTTAATTTGGTCGTTATTTATTTCTCAATCGCAAGTCACCCTCACATTCAGTACTGCCATTTCTTTTAGGACCACCCAATGGTTGAATATCCCAAAACTGACATGCTCGAAAAGCTGCATGTTTTCCGAAGTAGAATATATAGGGGTCTCTTGTGATTATCCTCGCATGTTGATGAAAATACTTGCCGGATACAGCACCTAATCAGGTAAACGATCATTTCAGGATTTGTGTTCCCGGCGTTTTTCGCTCTCTTCAACTGCCTCTATTGGCTTCGGTATTCACAGTATCGTGTCTCAGTGCCCTAATAGCCTGGCGGTTCGTTCGTTATACGGTGCGTTTCACCGACAAACTTGTGTTCAAATAAACTCCTTTCAATGCCATATCGCGACAAGAAACTTGTTCCTTTCCATGGAAACGCAATAATATTTATCTTGATCGGACTTTATGGCCGTCTGAAGGTGCCTCAGAATTACTGTCTTCCATCTGGATCTTTTCATAGACATGTCTTACTCACTCAATTTTCACTCCGAACTGATAGCATTTTCCAAACTCAACCCTGCAAACCATTTCAGAATATAGGTGGGATTCTCAATGAATAGTTTGCGAAAAGCAAAATGAGCAGAATTTATCGAAAGATATGCATACAATGCTTTTCGCAGAGACATTTGTCTTTAGTGCTCAAAACATGAAAATCATCAACAATATTTCATTGAGGTTCTTATGGAACAATAGAGTAAAATCATTCAATTCACAAGATCAGTTCGGAAGATAAAACGTTAAGATGAAATTTTCCTGGAGATTTGAAGCAATTTCATGAGTGTTTCACCTCAAACAAGGAGCAAGTGACCCTATGGTGCCCTAATTTTGGTCAGCCAAACACTGAGTTGCAATCAAACCTAAGCGATGGTGTGCCCACCACAGAAACCCATCCCCATGATCAATTATTGTCATTTGTTTGGTTCGTATACATTCTTATACTTGATTCGAATATTGCCTTTTGGTCGTATTGAGCAGTTATTGATACTTTTATGGTTTATTGATATAATTGATTGTATTGAGCAGCGATTTATTGAAACTTTTATGTGTATATAATGTATTCACTATTCAATTCGTTATAGTGTTCTTTGGACGAATTCTGATGACAGAGTGATTATGAACGTTTTGTTATTCAAATGAAAATATTCTCAAGGGTTCAAATTCTCGACAGGCGGAAAATTACATACAATAGCCTCGCGATACTTCACTGATACAAACATTACATAAATAAAACAAAGTGATGTGCAAAGAGCTCTTTCATTAAATGGAGCATTCGTGTTTCAAATTCTCGAATGTAGCACTTTCATGAACTGGAATATTTACAGTGAGAATTTCCGATCTTTATCTATCACACCCTCGGCAGCGGCTTCATTCACGATTGGGTCTGGGTCTTCGTCAGTGAGACGAAGGTCCTTTGCGTAATAGAACACCCACGCATCTGAGATCAGCGAAACTAATCTAAAACACCAAGAAGGGATTTAATTCACTCGTAATTCACAACCGATCATGCACCACAACTGATCAGTGAACACTTTACAGCATTGTCAGTCCGTACTTAATGATATTTTCCTAGTTCACATGTGCACAGTTAAAATTCATTGAGATCATGTGTAAATCATCAGCTGTATGACTGAGCAGAGCATATAGTTCTGCTTTGGAGGATGAAGGAGGTTCGATGAATTGAAATGATTCATCAAATAGGTTGTAGTGAACTCACCTCATAACACCGTAAGTGATATGCGTCCTTAGTCGTAAAGCATCACTGTTATAAATGGAACAAGCACCTCGAGTCAAATCACCACAAGTTCGATTCCATCTTATGCAAGCGCTGTCCACTATGAAACCCCATACTATTGGTGATGGCAGGGTTGCTGAAGATATATTCACTCGATAACCCAAAAAAATTCAACAGAAATAAATGAATATCAGAATGACAGTAGTGGCTTGTGTGGTGAACAAATGCATTTCTAGTGAGAAATTTAGTTCAGTCCTTCCGAACAAATTGTGGGTAGTAGGTTGAGGGGAAAACAATTCTAAATAATTGAAAAAAACGCACTTACCTAACAAACTGACGCAGAATCCTTGAAAACCAAGCGATACACTACGATCAACCGGAGGTACTGATCTGAAAGGAAAACACGCATCGAGGTGGCATAAAAGTATTTTCGCATACGACGTCCAGTCATTTTATGATATTCCGCAAAAAGTAGTACTATGCAACTGCATTGACTGGTAAGCGCAAAAGAACATTTTTTGCAGCAATTTATTTAGGGAGAACAAAGAGAAGCCTTTCGAAACCTTCGTTGTACACTGGATTCCGCTCACCTCAAACGAAATGAAACATGAAATAAATATGATAGAGAGGTTACCGAAGTATGATGAGTATAGCTGGTACAACACCCAGACCTCCGAATACTCCTGAGATGGCCATGTTGACGAAATATAGAATGAATTGCGATTTGCATGTTCCTTCATCGCAGAAGTCACGTGACACTACCATATCGGTGGTATTCGAACATAGGCAATTATAGAAAAACTGAAAATCGTCAAAAGTTGAGCATCTTTCGATCGTTATCAAATACAAAGCGAGACAAAATAACGCTATTGCCTAGAGCAGCTACGGAGAAAACGTTCTTACGACCCGATTCCAAACACTTTTCGAGAAACTGACAGTTTAGTTTCACAATATTTTATTCAGCCTAAACACCGTGCTTGAACTGTTCATAGGATTACTGAACGATCCTACGAAATCCTACGATTATGCTCAAAACATTCACGCATTAACCTTGTTAGTGGAGTCGTCCGCAAGCGTTTCATTTAACGGGCATCCGGCATGACACGGTGAGAAGAAGGTTTGACCGTCTCGGTTGCACACTGGATACATCGGTAAACCGTCGCAATTGCATTGTGAGCTACATGTGCTATTGAATACACCATTTTGTTCACTGCAAAAACAATCACACTAATTCAACTGTTCACGAATCAAGATTTAGGATAAGCATTCAACATTAGGATAAGCGATTCGAAACGAATGTTCTGATGCCTCTTACAATTGCTGATCGGCGAGGAAGCTGAGCACTGATTTACATTTCACTGTCGAGTTCAGAAATGACAAAATCGCGGCCATAGTTGAGCACAGAGCAACGAAGGCGGCCGCTCTACGACCTATAAGTTTAAGAAATACGAAAATCAAATTCAGGTGTGTCCATTAATGAGCGAACACTGAATGAATCGAATCGAGTGGGAAAGATGCGGCCGTCCACGCCGAATTATTTCAGAATTTGGTCAGGAATATGTCTGATTGTGAGGATTTGTTTCCGGTTGATGTCATTAAAAGATTTCGCATTGTTTTGTAATCAGCCCAATCATCTATTGTTGTGTGCACAAAAATAATAGTGATGAAACCTTGTAGTTTAAACAATCGCATTATACCACAGCCAATCATAACACCAAGCGCAAAACCGGATACACCAACAACACCTGTAATCCAGCAAATTAATTAGTAGCAAAAGGTGAACGAGAGACTCATTTCAAGATCACATGCTGGCAGTTTAGCTGCATACAATATCATCGTGTCGTTCATCTTACGTAGGCATAGTCCCCTATTAGCATGAATGGTCTCCTGATTGATCAGTTGAAGTCTAATGTCAACTATCTGTCGCTGAAATAGGTGCGAGCGGCAGAAAGTTGGGTAAACTTTGAATTAAAACCACACTCAAACGAAGTTATAGGCTCACCCATGAATATATTGATGGTGTGCTGAGGTATGCCGAATTGAACCTCCAAGTATTTGGGTAAGAATACGAAGAAACCCTTGAATGCCATAACATCGATTACTCGACCCACCAACGCGCCCATATAAACTGGGCATTTGATTATGGTTCGTACAGTTGCGGAGAAATCTTCAAAGCAATAAGCGATAAAACCGAGCATCCATTGATTACTAAAATAATTTCACTAACGAATTCACTCGAACTCACCTTTAAACTTGCCCTTAAAGCTTTTCGGGAGCACTAGCTTGCCATCCTCGTCGCGTTCCACATTCCTATCGACTAGAGCCAGACTACGGTTCCGCTTGCGAGTGGGTCTGAATAATTTTCTTCATTAATTGTTTTTTAACCTAATTTTTGTTCACTGTAAGCTGAATGCCTGATCCTTCTGACTCTTCCCTCAATTGCTTCAGAGATAACTGTTGCCCTTGGTTCTGTTGTTCAAGATTGTGTGCGCACTGAAGGAAGCACGGGTTGTCTGCATTGTGTTACATTCAATGTTCATTATATCACGTTTGCGGATGAAGGAATCGCTAGCGCGTTAGCAAAAATTGAGGGAGTCGACTAATGTCTACACGCAGTCGATCACTCTAGAATTTCTCTCTCAACCGTTAGCAATGAAAATTTTTAGCGTAAATTCTTGATCACTGCACGATAGAACTGTTGATCACGAGCGCCTTGTCATCCAACGACGTTTTGTAACAAAAATTTGCTTAGCGCACCGATCAGGCCTACATTCAGCCTACAAACGCTTTTAGTTCTGAGGAACAATACGTGCTCATGTTGACACTGTCCCAATGAATTCAACAGATTGAAAGAGTTCCCTTCATCTACTAACTTCTTGAATGGTTCTGTTTCATTGCCGTTCTGTGGCTCCAACTTTATCTGTTCGGCCTGCAATAAACATCATCAGCTGGTGAACAATTAGAAGTGAACGATGAAATGTGAGTGCACAGACAACAATTGAAGAACGCATTTCATCTGAATTACAAACAAACCGTTTCATTGCTATCATCTACATTGTTTCTTTTGTTGCTCTTCTTTTTCGGATCAGGAAATAGGAATAGAGCGATTGATGGACCGAGCATCACCGTTCCTATTCCCATGAAACCAATCCACCAACGACCAATCCACATTGGATCACGAGGCGACAGACCGGGTGGAACTGAATGATGATTATTTCATTTGATCCGTCAAACTGAACTGTTCAACGATTCTCATTCAGATATCACTTCAGCAGAACATTCTTAGAGGATTGTCAATTCTTCGTCTTTGTTTCACATGTTTTCTGGTGAACATATCAGGATTTTGAGCTTTCGAAATTCTTCTGATGAGGGACTTATCAGCTCATAAGGCAGTAAAATTGTCGGAATACGACTATGGAAACGCATCTCGGTTATGGGAATAATCGCATGGCTCAACTAACGGTTTACCTTCGAATGAATAATAATATTTGTTTGTTATGCCACCAATCACAAAACCGAGTACAGGCCCGAGGATTCGAATGAAGAACATTCCAGCTGAAATTTTATTGTGAGTGTTGACAGTTGTAAAATTCACATGTGGTACTCACAAAAAATTGTGACACGCAACGATAAGATTAGTTATATTTGTGAAATTGTAGAATAATAGATAGAAAAGGCTACCGAAATACAGCGGTAGGTTCACTCGCTTAACGTTATCGTCAAGGAGTGGAAGTCCAAGCGAGAAAGGCATCGTACGGCCAACACCCAAGATCAACAGACCACCGAAAATCAATATGAATGGTCCCATGTTCGACGGGTTTCTCGAGCATTTCACGCTATGAATCTAAAATTTCAAAAAGTAATCAGCATTCAGCTAGAGTCAGTACTGAATCACCGATAGATGGTCAAGACAGGCCATGTCTTTACCGAAGATTTGTTATCACTTCGTCCTGACAGTAGTATCGAAATTAAGTGGTGCTATTGATTTCAAGTAGCACAAATCCAACCGACTAGAACATTACCTGATCTCTCAAACCCTTCACAAGTTGACTGCATAATCCAAACGATGCGCCCATGAGGATTCTGATATTCGAAATTTCAGTTGCGTTTGGTGTGTTCATCTCATGCATATAATCCTGGAATTACCGCAGATAATGACATCTCTTCGCATATTCTCTCCAAAATATTTCAGTAAAAACATGAAGAATATTCGATCGTTCATGATTCTCTAATAATTCTGAGCTTCGCTTTTGTATCACTCGCAATGAACAAATGGAAACGTTTGAACATATTGATATTCTCACTGTTTTGAAGTTGCGTTTAAGAGTGTTAATTTCTACAGACTATGATATAATAAGATGTACTGACCACAGCCTGCAGAAATATCCTTGCTTTTTACATAAAAAAATTAAGCGAACATACAGAATACACATCGCAAATGTCTGCTGATTCGTGCCCCGTGTCCAAACACGTATTCAGATGCTTCAAAGCGTATTGTTTCATTGACAAATCGCTGTAGGATGCCAGTTTATCATCAATCTAAAATTCTTAATTGAACACTATCAGGAATCATGAAGAGTACATTTGAGATTCTTTAGACGGTCGGTTCAATGTCACTCAGAGCACAAAAGTGGTCAAAAATGTTTGCTTGCAGAAAAGCTTGTGCAAATAGCGTGACTCTGCTAAAAGCAACGATGACAACAAACCACATTCGTGTAATTTCTGGTCGAGTTAGTCTTTTGAAGATAGTGCAAAAACGAGTTGACGCTAATCTCATCAGTGATTCGTTCAGGATTCATCTCTATTTGATGCTCTGCAAACTGATACTTTGGACTTTAATTAATTATTGTAATCGACTCGTTCAATTTCCAGATTTAGTAAAATGTTGATAGCGATCGAATCAAATTAGCCGTGGTAACCGAAGCTAGCCTCCTTGATATGATGTGGTATTCATAAGGTTAACATCGGAAATCACTCACCGATATGTGCTGAACTGAGTTTAACTTGTTCAACAGGGAACATGAAATTTGATGAACTGATGAGGAGGTTAGCCACTGCTATCAAAATGCATCCACCACCAATCCATCGTGCTCGGTTCCCCTGAAAAATGTTTAGTGTTCGAAGCTGATTTCAATTTTGTCGCCATTCGAAGCAGATCTACGGCAACATTCAGTTGTTCACTTACCTTTCCGCCAATATAGCTAACAAAGACCACCGATGGGATGTAACCAAAATCTCCAGCCGACACCATCAAACCGGACATACGGCTCGGTATCTGGAACTGCTTCTCAATTGACACGACAGCACTGAAATTGTTGAATGCGTCTAATGAAGTGTACGATGGAAAGTTGAGGCCACGCTTAATCTCCAGTCCAAACGTCAGATCAATATTGAATCAAAGCCTTTTCTCCAGCTCATTCAACCTAGTGACTTATTAATATTGCAATGCTAGACCATTGCGATTACTTGATAGCTGTTGGCGAGAGTGTTCATATAAAACGTCCAAAAATATAAATCTTCAATCGATATTTCTTGATCAATTCATAGCAAAAACTCGATCGATCACTTCATACGTTGGTTGAAGAAAAGTTTTTGAGGTGAAAATACTCAAAAAGCCACCGAAACTACTCACCTTGTCATGTAAAATCCTCCGATCGCTTCCAAGAAATAAACGGTCATGAACAGCGTAAAGAAACATATCACCTAAATCCAAATTGTGTTTATCAGAAAATCTTATGAGAGAATTCTGAAGTTTTGTTGCAGTGTTCGATGCATTCATTGCAATCAAAGTAATGTAATTCCGATGTTTTGATGTTATTTGCTGTCATATAAATATAAGCGAGCGTTTATATCATCACAACAATGAGCTGTTGTTCAAGGAAATACTCATTGAAAATGTGTTTAAATGACCACAAACGACTTTGCTTGTTTCGCAATTTCGCACGAACGCGAACGATCGAGATTAATTTGTGCCTATTGAATTTCGGACACTTGATGAATCGATTTCAAGAGAATAACAATCATAACAAATAATTACCGCTTTTTGGCCTTCCATACTTGAGCAGCTGCTGTTAATGGCTCGATAAAGCGGAATGCGTTAAACAATCAATCACTGGTATGACGATTTCCTAATGAAAAAAATCTTCATCATCGGTCTTTGATCGACTGAGAATAAATACTAGCATGGATGAAAATTCACAAAAACAACCGCAATGAATGGAAATCAGTAAGTGCTTGATGCCGAAAATGTTTGGCTGATGTAAGAAACATCCAAAACAAGCGAAAAACTGGAATGTTTTCACGTGTAACAAATGATGGCTTCCAATGGAATCCGAGATTCTCGATCACATTCCATTGATCTTAAGCAGAACGAACGCAGGCAGCAATACGACAACTTCCCAAGATCATGTGAGGGAAAGTTCAAAGTGCAGCCATTTACAGCATAAATGAGAAACACTTTACAGAGCATCTGTTTCCCGAGATTCATCATCACTCATGCATTGAGTTTATTGCACGGAACACATTGAACAAAACACATGCACCAGTATCACTACCGATGTTGTTTTGATACATTTTCAAATCGCCAGAATTGAAATGATGCTTGTGAACATATGACTAGCCGATTTCGTTCTAGTTTTAGATCACAGTGATCAGTGGGAACAATTCGAAAACATTCCAAAGTGCTAAAAAAATGAGCAGCTAATAATACTAATACATCATTTTATATGGAGACTAAAAAGCGAAACTGCCTAGGATCGCAGAACTAACCAAACGACTGAAGTGGTTGAGTGTTGAAAATTGCGACGAGAGAGCGATAGATTTGAGAGGGAATGATAAAATTCGGTTGTTTACGTATTGATAAGAATCAATAAGTAAGCAAACAAATATTACGAAGGTCAGTATCAGTCAAATGATAAGATAATGTCATTCGGTGTATTTTGATACTACTGATATGCTTTATGATGGCATGCATCATAAACTACAATTGCCTAAAAATGATAATATCATGTCAAATATATCTTGTGCTTAGATAGCACCAAACTCCCAGCAGCTTAAGCGATATGACGTAGGCAAAGAAATTGAGTTTAAAAACTATTCTTTCCAATAGCTATCAATATTAAGAAAGTCATAATCTTTGGCCTGGGTAGCGCAAATGTGATCACCAATCTTGACGAAGTGGTACAAATGAACATGAAACCGATGGCATCATCTAGTTGTAGGATTGGTTGATATTTCGGAAATATGAAGACTATGCGAAGCCAATATTTTGTAATTTATTTCCCGCTATAAGTATGCGATTAGATTAGAATTCTCTTTAACGACGAAGACGAAACGTGAATGGCGAACGTACAATTTACTCATATGATCGACAGTAATATTCGTAAGAACAATGTTTTGAGCAGTTATAACACTGGTTAATGTATGATTAAAAGCATCATGTGATGTAGATGATATGATATACACATTTCAAAAGCTTGAATTCTCAATATAATCATGAAAGAGATAATATGCATGATAGGTTACAGACATTACGGCAAGGAAGCATGCGTAAGATGATCGTAAATAAGACCGTTTGCGACATATTTCATAATTCCTTGCAGTAACCCTTTTTTTCCGAAAATGAATTTTTTTGCCGAGAAATTCTGCCTTTACGAGGAGATATAGCTATCGGCTGAGCAATTATGAAGCGGTGACGAGTTACAGCGGTTTTCAAATTGCTATATGGGTTGCCATCTTCGAGCCTACTGTAGTGTCAATTTTGCCCGGCAACATATGAATATCTGCACACCATTCGCCCGTCGGTATCTCTAGATTTGGAATAATATATATTATCCAGCAATTTTGCATACTTCCCTTTGCTACAAATCATTAAGGATGGTTATGTCGTACAGCTGGGCAATTTCATTACTATGGGGTTGTCATGAGCGAAATCTTCAAAATGGGTCTATCTGCAGTTTTGCTCAGCATCTCGTGAGTTTTTTTCAGCACTGACTTCAGAAGGTTCTCTTGATTCAAGAAATTTACAGCTCGGTTAAATTAGGTATGTCATTTAGCTGATTCTAAGCCGTTTCCTTAGTATCGGGCTAACATGAGCACCGTATTCAAACTAGCAATTCAGTGGTGTCCTTTGACTCAGGCATGAAGATAGACCAAGGACAACAGAGAGATGGATTCTCTAATTAGATTATCGGCATAATTGGATTGTTCAACTGTACAAAAAATGTTCAGAAATTTGACTGTTTCCTTACTATTAAAGTCAGACATTATTCTTCGCAGTATGCGAGATAGTCTCGACAAACACAATCTTCGCTGCTAAATGATACTGTAAACTAAATGTTTCAGCAACCCTTAGAACACAGCAAGTCCGAATGAAGTCATATGTTCTGAAGAGTTCCACGCAAAACCAATGCTCCCGCTCCTTAATGATTCGGGCTTATCCAGCTTATCATAAATTGCATTCCCTTTTATGTGACTATCGCTATGGTGAACAATTATGCTTCCTAAACATGGAAGTCCATCAGATATGCCAAAAAATCAGTCTGCCGAGACTAAAATGAGATTAATGAGAGTGCTCATACGTTGATTTCATTCAATTCTCTCATGTATTAGTTAAAACGCTATGCGAATACCATAGAATATCACAATTGTGTTCCATTAATTAAGCATACGGTCACTCAACTGCGAACAAGCATCCAGAAAGGCTTCCAAATCGTGCTTAGGTCATGCGTTGTTTTAGTTTAGGACCATGCTTTACCCAGTGATGATTAGGTGCTTTAATGTTGTCGCTTAACTGGCAACGCTCTGTTCGTTGTGCAAAGAACCATTCCCAAATATAATGAATTTGACAGGAGC
Source organism: Anisakis pegreffii (assembly GCA_035041965.1). Classification (NCBI taxonomy): domain Eukaryota; kingdom Metazoa; phylum Nematoda; class Chromadorea; order Rhabditida; family Anisakidae; genus Anisakis; species Anisakis pegreffii. Next base: position 1,605 of record JAPYMA010001250.1, on the reverse strand, counting down.
GAAATAGATTCATTGATCTTGAAAGAGAAATTTCCATTTGAAAATGTGCGTATCACAGAATATCGTAACTTTGTAAACAAGTTGCATCACTCAATTGCATGAGCATGTCACTTCATAAGCATGTCACTCACTGTCATTCAGCGCAGATGCAGCAATTGATCAATAAATGCTTCACTTACAACAATCAACGATCACAAGAACAATGGCTCACTACATTTCACTTTCATCATTCAATTGGAAATGACCAATTCTCTGATCACAGCGCTCTCATCACTCTATCGAGAACGTGCAAGTTCATCGATTATTCCTCTCTCCCATCAATGCCTTTGTTGGCATGTTATCAATTTGAACTTTCAATAATGTGTGAAATTTGTTACAATTATTTGAACATTCAATATTACCGTGAGAGTGAATTTCGAAAAATTACATAAATGAATGATCAGAAATTTTCAAACTAACATTGCAGAATTTTTTATCCTTCCATTTGAAGCCGTCTTGTTTCAATAATGTCGATGCTGCTGAATTAGAATAGATACGCTGAATCGTCGAATATCGAAATAATTTGTCAATTAGCATCATATTTGAAACTTTCTGGGTATTAACAACCTAATAATTGTCATTGATTACCGTTAGCTTATTCCGTTTCCGATGCAATCGTCGTTGTCAAAATTCAATGCATTAATTGTCGTCAGCTGTTTGAATGTGCTGTGATAATTTTCATATTTCCGATCTTGATGTGCTGGATTTCAGGCTATCCAAAGAGCTTGGTAAAATTATTTAGCGGCATAGTGAATTAAGTGATAAATAAATGAATTGAAAATAAATTGTAGGTTACAAATCATTTTCATTTTACTTCATTCATATTTCATTAATATCCTCAGTTTTTTGCTGTTCACAACAAATGCAGAACTTACATTACAATGCACGTTCTGAATTTGTTGTGAATAGCAAAAATAACTTTCTGTTTGATAGCAATACTAATTTTGTTTAGAATGTTTGATTAATTTATCAATGAAATAGATAAATTTTGTCAAATTGTAAGTTTTTCGAAGCGTTCTCCGGAACACTGAATCATTTACATTTCAAATGCACAACTTCACAGTCAAATAATTTAGCTCAACACGAAACAAGTATTTGCGAATCTCAATTGTCATAAATCTTAGCAAACAGAAATGTGTTGACTCCTCGGGTCATTTAACCTCACATCAGGCTCGCAATACTAAAATACCTTGAGATTTGTTTCGCATCTTCCGGTCTGGGAAAAATTCTTGAGATTCCTTAATATTTCAATTATTTTCGAACATTCCAATCAGTTTTTATAATATGATAAATTTTAGGTTTTTTTATAAAATTATATCAACAACAACAGCAGCAACAACAAAAATAATATTTTATAACATCAAAGAGCCGCATCGGAAATTTTCGAATAGTTTAATGTGAGTTCTTAATTTCATTTCCATCTCTAATTATTCTCATTTGTTTCGACTTTTTTGTTCCATTTTTTTTCTTTCATGGCATTATTATAACGTTCACCTATCATCTGTTCATCCAGTGCAGTTCTGATCATGATACATTGACGTTCTCATGGTGATATATTGATCCATT